>JAOQMS010105422.1:0-17935 GCA_027563885.1 Erythroxylum longipes | reverse complement strand
AACATTCACATGTGCAAAAATTCACTATTGGCTATTCATGTGCATATATGAATGCATGAATATATCAAAAACACTTTCAATAATCCCAACCATTCCAAAATGACCAAAATACCCTTTCCAATAGGTGAGGGGATGTTACAAACGGGCTATTTTCCCACTGAAAGTGCCCAACGGACTGTTTTTCCGGCCTAAGGTGCCTAATGATCATGGAATTGGGATATTTTGCCTACCGAAGGTGCCTAGAAACCATGCCAATAGGCTATTTTGCTCACTAAAGGTGCACAACGGGCTATTTTTCCCACCAAAGTTTCTTACCGACCATGGAAACGACCTATTTTCCCCACTGAAGGTTTGCCAACTGGCTTTTTTTCCTATTGAAGGTGCCCAACTGCCTATTTTTCCCTCTGAAGATGCTTAGCGACAGTGCCAACAAGCTATTTTGCCCACTAAATATATGCCAACTAACTTTTTTTTTACTATAGCTGCCCAGCGATCATGACAAAAGGTTGTTTTGCATACCAAAGGTGTGTCAACAGGTTGTTTTTCCCACCTAACGTGCCCAATGGACTGTTTGTCCAACATAAGGTGCCTAGTGACTGTGTCAATGGGCTATTTTGCTGACCAAATATGTGTCAACGGGCTATTTTTCCCACCAAAAGGTGCTTGACGATCTTGCCAACAAGCTATTTTTCCCACCGAAGGTGTACTAACAGGTTGTTTTGTCTACCGTAGGTGTACTAATTGGCTGTTTTGCCTACCGAAGCTGTGCCAATTGTTTTTCCCACCGATGTGGCCCAATGAGCTGTTTTCCCACCAAATGTGCCTAGCTACTATGCCAATGGGTTGTTTTCCCACCTAAGGTTCATAACAGGCTATTTTATCCACTAAAGGTGTGCTAACAGGCTATTTTACCCACTGAATGTTAATCAATAGGTTCTTTTGCCAAAGGAAGGTGCCCAATAGGGCTTTTTTCCAACTAAAGGTGTGCCAATAGGCTGCTTTGCCACTGAAGGTGCCCAATAGGCTATTTTGTCCATCAAAGGTGTGCCAATGGGCTATTTTTCCCACCAAAAGTGCCCAAAGGGCTGTTTTTCACACCTAAGGTCCCTAACAACTGTGCAAACGATGTCTGTGCCAACGATGTATTTTACCCATCAAAGGTGCCAAGTGACCCTACCAATGGGCTGTTTTGGCCGCTAAAGGTGCCCAATGGGTTGTTTTCCCACTGAATGTGCCTAGCGGATGTGCCAATGAGCAGTATTTCCTATAGAAAGTGTGCCAAAGGGATCTTTTGCCCATGGAAGATGTGCCAACGGGCTGTTTTGCCCACCGAAAGTCTACCGATAGGCTATTTTGCCCGTTAAAGGTGCCTAACGGTCTATTTTTCCCTCCGAAAGTACCTAGCGACCTTACCAACAGCCTATTTTGCCCACCGATGGTGTGCCAACGACTTGTTTTACCTACTGAAGGCACCTAGAAGTGCACTGCCAATGAGCTATTTTCCTACTGAAGGTGCCTAGCGACCCTACCAATGGGCTATTTTTCCCACTGAAGCTACCTAGCGACTATGCCAACGGTGTATTTTGTCGCTGAAGGTGCCTAGTGACTTTGTCAACAAGTTGTTTTTCCCACTAGATGTGTGCCAATAGGATGTTTTCCCCACTGAAGGTGTCGAGCGATCTTTCCAGCAGGCTATTTTGCCCACTGAAGGTGTGCCAACGGGCTATTATGCCTATCGAATGTGCCAACGGGCTATTTTACCCGCCGAATGTGTGCCAAAGGGCTGTTTTGCCCACTAAAGGTGCCAACGAGTTTTTTTGCCCACCGAATGCCAATCAACGAGCTATTTTACCTACCAAAGGTGTGCCAACATGCTATTTTTTCCACCGAAGGTGCCCATTGGGCTGTTTTTTCCACCAAAGGTGTTCCAATTGCATGTTTTTCCAACCAAAGTTGCCCAACTAGTCGTTTTCCCACTAGCGACCCTGCCAACATTCTGTTTTGCCCTCCAAAGGTTTGTTAACGGGCTATTTTTCCCACCAAAGGTGCCCAAGGGGCGATTTTTCCCATCAAAGGCACCTAGCAACATTATGCCAATGGGTTGTTTTCCCCACCAACATTGTGCTAATGGGTTGTTTTACCCACTGAAGGTGCTCAAATGGTTATTTTTGCAACCAAAGATGCCTAGCAACCATGCCAACGGGCTATTTTGTCCATTAAAGGTGTGCCAACAGGCTCTTTTACCCATTAAGGAACCCAATAGGTTGTTTTTCCTTATGAAGGAGCCTAGTGATCGTGAAAATAAGCTATTTTGGCCACCAAATGTGTGCCAATAGGCTATTTTTCCCACTGAAGGAGCCTATTGATTGTGCCAACGGGTTGTTTTACCCACTGAAAGTGTGCCAGGAGGCTATTTTTTCCACCAAAGTGCCCAACGTACTGTTTTTCCCACCTAAAGTGCCTATCGACCGTGCTAACAAATGATTTTGCCAACTAAATGAGCCAACGGGATTTTTTGCCCACTGAAGGTTTACCAACGAGCTCTTTTTCCTACTGAAGGAGTCGAACGGGCTCTTTTTCCTATTGAAGGTGCCCAACATGCTATTTTTCCCACCGAAGGCGCGTAGTGATCATGCCAACAGGTTGTTTTGCCCACTTGAGGTGTGACAACGTGTTGTTTTGCCTACCGAAGGAGTGTCAACGGGTTGTTTTTCCCACTGAAGGTGCCCAACAGACTATTTTTCCCACCTAAGGTGCTTAGTGACCATGCCAACAGGCTATTTTGCCTACCAAATGTGCCAATAGACTGTTTTGAACATTAAAGGTGCTTGAAAACTCTACCAATAAGCTGTTTTCCCATTGAAGGTGTCTAGCGACTTTGCCAACGTGCTATTTTTCCCATAAAAAATGCCTAGTAAATTTGCCAACAGGCTATTTTGCTCACCAAAGGTGTGCCAACGGGTTGTTTTGCCTATCGAAGGAGAGCCAACGAGCTATTTTTTCGATCGAAGGTGCCCAACGGACTGTTTTTCCCAGCTAAGGAGCCTAGCGATTGTACCAACGGGCTACTTTTCCCCCTAAATGTGTCAACGAGCTGTTTTGCCCACTAAATGTGTACTAATGGGTTGTTTTGTCCATTAAAGGTGCCTAAAAATCCTATCAATAAGTTGTTTTCCCACTGAAGGTGCCTAGCGACCCTGCCATAGGGTTATTTTTCCCACCGAAGATGCCTAGCGACTGTGCCAATGTGTTGTTTTTTCCACTAGAGATGCCTACCAAATGCGCCAACAGGTTGTTTTGCCCACCAAAGGTGTGCTAACGGGCTGGTTTGCCTACTGAAGGTGTGCTAAAGGGATGCGTTTCCCACCGAAGGTGCCCAACAGATTGTTTTCCCCAGTTAAGGTGCTTAGCAACTGTGTCAAAGGGCCATTTTGCCTTTTTTGCCAACGATGTTGCCCAACGGATAGTTTTCCCACCAAAGATGGCCAAAAGGTTGTTGTCCTACCAAAGGTGCATAGCGACCCTGCCAATGAGCTGTTTTACTTGCTGAAGGTTTGCCAACAGGTTGTTTTTTCCCACCAAAGGTGCCCAACAGGCTGTTTTCTCACCAAAGGTGCCCAATGAGTTGTTTTCTTACCGAAGGCACCTAACGGCTATGCCAAAGGGTTGTTTTGCCCACCACCGAAGTTGTGCTAACGAGCTTTTTTGCCCATTAGAGGTGCCCAATAGTTTTTTTTCCTTCCAAAGGTGTCTGAATATTGTGCCAATAAGTTGTTTTGCCCTTCAAATGTGTGCCACGAAGTTATTTTCCCACTGAAGGTGCCTACCAATCATGCCAACGGGTTGTTTTGCCCATATAATGTGCGCCAATAGGCTATTTTTCCCAACAAAAGTGCCATTGGACTATTTTTTCCACCTAAGGTGCCTAACGACCATGCCAAAGGACTATTTTGCCCACCGAATGTGCCAACGGGCTATTTTTCCCACCGAAGGTATGCTAGTGAGTTGTTTTGCCCATAGAAGGTGACCAATAGGCTATTTTCCCGCTGAAGGTGCCTAGCAACCTTGGCAACAAGTTGTTTTGCCCACCAAAGGTGTGACAACAGGATGTTTTTCCTATCAAATGTGCCTAGTGATCATGCCAACAGCCTATTTTGCCCACCGAAGGTGTGCCAATGGGCTATTTTGCCCACCAAATGTGTGCCAACAGGCTATTGTGCCTATTGAAGGTGTGGAAGCGGGCTGTTTTTCCCACCAATGGTGCCCAAGGTGCCTAGCGACTGTGGCAACGGGCTGTTTTGCCTATTAAAGGTGTGCCAAAGGGTTGTTTTCCCACCAAAGGGGCGGAATGAGCTATTTTCCCATTGAAGGTGCCTTGCAACAGCGCCAACGGCCAGTTTTTCCCAATGAAGGCACCCAACAGGTTGTTTTTCCCATTGAAGGTGTCTAGAAATCATGCCAACGGGCTATTTTGCCCACCAAAGGTGTGCCAATGAGCTTTTCTTCCCACCAAAGGTGCCTAGCGACCTTGTCAATGGGCTGTTTTGTCCACAGAAGGTGCCTAGCAACCATGCCAAAGGGCAGTTTTCCCACTGAAGGTGCGTAGGGACCCTGCCAATGGAATGTTTTTCCAATCGAAAGAGCCTAATGACTATACCAACGTGCTATTTTTTCCAACGAATGAGTGCTAGCGGGTTGTTTTTGCCATTGATGGTGTGTCAACGGGATGTTTTGCCCACTGAAGATGCCCAACATGCTATTTTTCCCACTGAAGGTGCCTAGCGACCAGTCCAATGGGTTGTTTTGTCCATTGAAGGTGTGCCAATGAGCTGTTTTTCCCACCAAAAGTGCCAAATGGATTGTTTTTCCTACCTAAGGTGCCTAGCCTCTGCAAACGGGCTATTTTTCTCATCGAAGGTGCCTATCAACCATGTCAGTGGTTTGCTTTTCCCACTAAAGGTGTCCAATGGGTTGTTTTTCCCACCGAAGGTGTCTTGCCAGTGCCAACTAGCTGTTTTGTCCACTAAAGGTGAGCCAACGGGTTGTTTTTCCAAATGAAGCTGCTTAGTGAAGGTGCCAGGGGGCTGTTTTGCCTATCGAAGGTACCTAACTACCATGCCAATAGCCCATTTTTCACACCGAAGTACTACCAATGGGTTGTTTTCCCCACTAAAGGTCTACAAACAAGTTGTTTTGCCCACCGATGATGCCCAATGGGTTGTTTTCCCCACTAAAGGTGTGCCAATGGGTTGTTTTTTCCACCTAAGGTACCAAGTGAACGTGCCAACAAGTTTTTTTTTCCATCGAAGGCATCAAATGAACTCTTTTGTCCACCAATAATGTGCCAACGGGTTGTTTTTTCCACTAAAGGTGCCCAATGGGTTGTTTTCCCTCTGAAGGTGCCTAGCGACCCTGCCAGCAGGATGTTTTACCTACCGAAGGTATGCCAACTGGCTATTTTCCCATTGAAGGTGCCAACAAGTTTTTTTCCCGCTGAATGTGCCTAACAGGTTATTTTCTAACAGAAAATGCCTAGCAACCTTGCCAACTGGCTGTCTTTCCTACTGAAGGTGTACCGACGTGCTGTTTTTCCCACCAAAAGTGCCCAACGAACTATTTTTCCCACCTATGGTGCCTATTGACCCTGCCAATGGGTTGTTTTGGCCACTGAAGGTGCCCAACGAGCTATTGGCCCACCGAAGGTGCCTAGCAGCCTTGCCAATAGGCTATCTTGCCCACTAAAATTGTGCCAACAGATTTTTTTTGCCTATTAAAGTTGCCCAACAAGTTGTTTTCACATTAAAGATGCCTAACAACCATGCCAAAAAGTTGTATTGCCCACCGAATGTGTGCTAATAGGCTATTTTTCCCACTAAATGTGCCTAGCAATCATGCCAACAAGCTATTTTACCCATGGAAGTTGTGCCAACAGGTTGTTTTCCTATTAAAAGTGCCCAACAAACAATTTTTCCCACAAAAGGTGCCTAGCGACCCTGCCAACGGGCTGTTTTGTCCATTGAAGGTGCCCAACGAGCTGTTTTTCCACCAAAGGTGTATCAACAGGCTGTTTGCAAGGGCTAGGCACCTTAGGTGTACCGACGTGCTATTTTTCCCATCAAAAGTGCCTAACGGTCATGCCAATGTGTCATATTTTTCACCAAAGGTGTATCAACAGGCTATTTTTTCCACTGAAGGCACCCAACGTGTTGTTTTCCCCTCCAAAGGTGCCTAGTGACTATGGCAATAAGCTGTTTTATCCACCGAAAGTATGCCACTATGTTGTTTTTCCCTCTAAAAGTGCCCAACGAACTATTTCTCCCACCCCAAGTGCTTAGCAACCATGCCAATGAGCTTTTTTGCCAATCGAAGGTGCTTGGTGACCATGCAAACGAGCTATTTAGCCAACCGAATGTGTACCAGCGGGCTATTTTGCCATCCAAAGTTTTTCCAACTGGCTTTCTTATATACCGAAGGTGTGCCAATGGACTGTTTTTCCCATCGAAGGTGACCAATGAGCTATTTTCCCACTAAAGGTACGTAGCGACTGTGCCAACGGGCAGTTTTTCCCACTGAAGGTGCTCAACTAGATGCTTTGTCCACTAAAGGTGTGCCAACGGGCTGTTTTTCCCACCAAAGGTGTCCAATGGTTGTTTTCCCACTGGAGGTGCCAACGGGCTATTTTTCCCAGCGAAGGTGCCCAATGGACTGTTTTTCCAACCAAAAGTGTTGAGGGTCCTTGCCAATGAGTTATTTTGCCCACTGAAGATGTGCCAACAGGTTTTTTTACCTATTGAAGGTGCCCAACGAGCTGTTTTCCCTCCGAAGATGCCTAAAGACCGTGCTAAAGAGCTGTATTGCCCACCGAATGTGTGCCAATAGGCTATTTTTCCCACTAAATGTACCTAGCAATCATGCCAATGGGCTATTTTGCCCACGGAAGGTGTGCCAACATGCTATTTTTCCCATTAAAAATGCCCAAGGAATTGTATTTCCCACCTAAGGTTTCTAACGACCGTGACAAAAGGCTACTTTGCCAATTGAAGGTGTGCCAATGTGCTGTTTTTCCCACTGAAGGTGCCCAACAGGCTACTTTCCCATTGAAGTTGCCTAGTTACCATAGCAACGGGTTGTTTTTCCCATCAAAGATGCCTAACGATCATGCCAATGGGCTGTTTTCCCACCAAAGGTGTGCCAATGGGCTATTTTGGCCCCGAATATGTGCCAATGGGTTGTTTTGCCTATTGAAGGTGAGTGAATAGGCCATTTTGCAGCCGATGGTGCCCAACAGGTTGTTTGTGCCACCCAAGGTGCCTAGCGATCTTGCCAACGGGCTGTTTTGCTGACCGAATGTGTGCCAACAGGCTATTTGGCCCACTGAAGGTGTACCAAAGGGTTGTTTTGCCTACCGAACATGTGCTAACTAGCTATTTTACCTACCGAAGGTGTGCCAATAGGTTGTTTTTCCCACCGAAGATGCCCAATGAGCTATTTTCCCTCTGAAGGTACCTAGCGACTACCACAACTAGATGTTTTTCCCACCAAAGTTGACCAACGGGATGTTTTGTCTGCCAAAGGTGTGCTAACAGGTTGCTTTTCCCACCAAAGGTGCCCACTGGGTGGTTTTCCCATAAAAGGTGTCTAGCGATGCTGCCAACGGGTTATTTTGCCCACTAAACGTGTCTAACGACTGTGCCAATAGGTTACTTTTCCATTGAAGATGCCTAACGACCTTGCCAACAGGCTGCTTTACCCACTAAAGGTGTGCCAAGGGCTGTTTTTCCTATCGAAGGTGCTTAGCGACCCTGTCAACGGGCGATTTTGCCTACTGAACGAGCCTAATGACTGTGCCAATAAACTGTTTTCCCACTGAAGGTGCCTAGTGACCTTTCTAATAGGCCATTTTTCCCATCGAAATTTCCTAGCGACCATGGCAACGTATTATTTTTTCCATCAAAGGTGCCTAGCAATCGTGCCAATGAGCTAATTTGCACACCAAATGTGTGCCAATAGGTTGTTTTTCCCACTAAATGTGCCTAACGATCATGCCAATGGGTTGTTTCTCCCACCGATAGTCCCAATGGATTGTTTCTCCCACCTATGGTGCCTAGCGACTGTGCCAACGGGCTATTTTGCCATTTGAATGTGCCAACGAGCTATCTTGCCCACCCAAGATGAGCCAACGGGCTATTTTACCTACCGAAGGTGTGCCAACAAGCTATTTTTCCCACTAAAGGTGCCTAACATACTGTTTTCCCACCTAAGGTGCCTAGCGATCATGCCAACGAGCTATTTTGCACACCAAATTTGCCAGTAGTTTGTTTTCCCCAGTGAAGGTGTGACAACGGGCTATTTTGCCAATTAAAGGTGCCTAGAAGCCCTACCAATGAGCTATTTTCTAACTGAAGGTGCCTAGCAACCCTACAATGGGCTGTTTTTCCCATCGAAGGTGCCTAGCGAATGTACCAACGTGCTGTTTTTCCTACAAAAGGACTACCAAAAGCCTGTTTTTCCTACCAAAAGTGTCTAGCAACCATGCCAACGTACTGTTTTTTCCACCAAAGGTGTGCCAGTGGGTTATTTTTCCTACCGAAGATGCCTAGCGACTGTGCTAATGCATTTTTTCCCTACTAAAGGTACCCAATGAATTGTTTTTCCAACCTAAGGTGCCTGGCGACTGTGTCAATAGGTTATTTTGCCCACCAAAGGTTCCTAACAACTCTGCCAATGAGCTTTTTTGTCCATTGAACATGCCCTACGAGCTATTTTCCCTTCGAATGTGCCTAGTGACCTTACCAACGGGCTATTTTTCCATCGAAGCTATGCCAACGGGCTGTTTTTCCCACCAAAGGTCAACCAACAGGCTGTTTTGCCAACCAAAGGTGCCCAACAGGCTGTTTTACCCACTAAAGGTGTGCCAATGAGTTGTTTTTCCTACCGAAGGTGCCTAACGGGTTGTTTACCCACCAAAGTTGCCTAGCGACCCTACCAATGGGTTGTTTTGCCCACTAAGGTGTGCCAATGAGCTATTATTATCACCAAAATTACCCAACGGGCTGTTTTTTTGACCGAAGTTGTCTAACGACCCAGCCAACTAGTTGTTTTGCGCAACGAAGGTGTGCCAATAGGTTGTTTTCTCATGAAAGATGCCCAACAGGCTGTTTTTCCCACTGAAGGTGCCAACAGGCTATTTTGCCTGCCGAAGGTGTGCCAACAGGCTATTTTTCTCACCAAAGGTGCCAAACAGGTTGTTTTCCCATCGAAGATGCCTTGCAAAGGTGCCAACGGGCTATTTTACCCACCAAAGGTGTGCTAATGGGTTGTTTTTCTCATAAAATGTGCCCAACAGGTTATTTTTCCCACCGAAGGTGCATAGTGAAGGTGCTAACAGGTTGTTTTGCCTACTGAAGGTGCATAGCTACCGTGTCAACGGGCCATTTTCCATACAGAAGGACTACCAATGGGCTATTTTTCCCACTGAAGGTTTATAGAGAAGCTGTTTTGCCCACCAAAGGTGCCCATTGGCTCGTTTTACCACCAACGGGTTGTTTTTCCCACTGAAGGTACCAAGTGAACCTGCCAGCAAGTTGTTTTTCCCATCGAAGGTGTCCAACTGGCTTTTTTGTCCAGCAATGGTGGGCCAACGGGCTTTGTTTCCCACTAAAGGTGCCCAACGGGTTGTTTTGCCTCTGAAGGTGAACCCTGCCAATAGGCTGTTTTACCCACCTAAGGTGTGCCAATGGGTTGTTTTCTCATCAAAGGTGCCCAGCGACCCTGCCAACGGGTTGTTTTCCCCACTGAAGGTACCTAGCGACTGTGTCAATGGGCTATTTTCCCATGGAAGGTGCCTTGCAACCCTGTGAACAACTTGTTTTTCCCACTGAAAGTGTCTAACAACTAAGCCAATGTGTTGTTTTTCCTAACGAATGTTTGCCAGCGGGTTATTTTCCCTATCGAAGGTGCCTAGCAACTGTGTCAATGGTTTTTCTTGCTAAAAGTACCCAACGGACTATTTTTGCCACCTAAGGGGCCTAGCAACTGTGCCAACGGGCTATTTTTGTAACATCCCATGATTAGGGTTAAAACCCTAGGATGCTTTATAAATAAGAATTTGTTGAGACTTCAGAAATGCATTTCATGCATTATATGACATACATATGCACGTGAATAATGTTGTCATTCATGAAATAATTGTACATGCATTCATTGACATTTTTCTGAGTATAAGTGAATTTTTAATGTGATTAAAGTGCGAATTTTGGATAATTAAATTGGTCTATATCGCATTTTTTTGGTGACATTTTGGATATTTTAGAAATTTTTGAATATTTGGAGTATTTTAGATTAAGAAAAATATTGAAATATGAGACAAATAGAATTGTGATAATTGGAGTATTAATTAATTGATATAGTTGAAAAATTGAGGGAATACAATGTCTATTTAGTCTAGGAAAAATGCCAAGTAATAGGATAAATTGATATATGAAAATTTGGATGATTTAGTCTATAATTAAGTGACATTTGACATTGATCATTGTGGGATAAATGTACTAGTAAATTGATGACAAATGGCATTGTTTAGTGGATAAATGGTTGTTGTACTTAAATCACATGTGACCTAGCTTTAATGGTAACATATAGAAGCACCTATGCTTGATAAGTGTTGAACATGCTATAAGACACATGGCTATTCAATTACATGACACCTAACATCTTAGTTGGTGAGTTTCTACAGGAGTAAGTTTAGCTCAACTCACTTTCTCTTCTTCTTTCTTCACACACACCACCCAAACCCTAACTTCTTTCATCTCCTTATATAAGTTTATGCTTATGTCCAATTGCTATACAAAAATCTAGGTTTTAACCTCACAAAGGTAAGTAAAAGATCAGCTTGAAATTGCCCACATGTTCTACCCATAATCCAACCAAGTTCTACCTTGAATGTGTGATGTTTCTTCTTGCTTAGAGTACTGTATTGGTTTGATCTTTTGAGCTAGAATTGGAGTTAAACATGTAAGTAAATGATTAGTGTTTATAGCATGATATATGCAATATTTTACTAAACATACATCTGTATTTAGCACATAACTTGATCTGTGAATATCAAAATTGTATGGAGTTTGATTTTGAGTAAATTAGAGATATAGGGCTATGTTTTTCATAAAGAAATATAAATTTAATTCTATCTTTAAGAGTTTCAAAATTTAGCTTAAAGTTGACTTTGGGATTCTGTTGTGGTTTGGGAAAAGTCTGTAGTGTTTTCAGTATAAATTGTAGAATACTAAACAAAATTGCATGAAATTAGCTTCAATAGAAACTTAAGGCATAAAGGAACAATTTTTCAGAAGAATGTTTTGCCTAAATCCTTCATATTCTTTGTCAAAATGACCATGAAAGATTAACCCGAAGGTCTGTTTTGGGAAGAATTGGAAGAAGTTGGAATAAAAGGTTGTGCACGATGCTATTTGACAGTTTTGAACATCCTTCGTTCTTTTGGCTATAACTTCTTCTTCCGTCCTCCAAATGACTTGATTTTTGAACCAACAAACTAATAACACATTTTTATTCTCTAAATAAAAATATATAGCCATCTAAAGTCATTCGGGAAAGATTTGATTGATGAATTTAGGATGAAAGTGAGGAAGGGAACTGGAACATTTTCATTGAACATGCTTTGGTATTTTGAGTATATATTTATCTGTAGATTTTTAAATGAGTTGATTATTAATTCATATTAAATTAGAGTCATATTTCTACAGCTTTGTTGAAGAATTCTAATTTTAATTATGTTTCTAAGCATTTCAAAATCTGGCTCGAAATTGAGTCTTAACTGAGGCTGTAGTACTACCCAAGATAGAAATCATATCCTATTGATATTGAATAAATTCTATTGATAGTAGCCGAATTAGACAAAGGTTACTTCACAAAAGTTGTAGTTTATTCTCTTATATTTTCATTGGTATAACGTTAATAATTTTTTGATATGGTAATTAAGAGATACTAGACAAAAGTTCAAATGTACATAGTTTGTGGTATTGTGAGCATAAATCATAGAATACTGAATCAAATTATATGATTTTGGTGTCATTCAAAACTGAAGACATGGGAGAACAATGTTCTAGAAGGAAGTGTTGCCAAATTACTTCAATTTACTGATGATAATAATCATGCAAAGTAGACCCAAAAGTATGTTTTTAGACAAGTCTGGATTGTTAAATTGAGTATTGATATATGAATTAATATTGTGGTAAGAATAATGAGAAGGAACCCGAAATTGTCATAAACATGCATTGTACATATTAATTATAAATGAATGTGCATTAATAAAATTTTAATTGTGTAAAATTGTGATGTGTGTATGTATGATGTTATAGAGGATCACATTGAGCGACAACGTCAAGATATTGCCGGGACATCAAGGCAATAAGCTAAAAAGAGCATCTGTGAGTCAACCAAGATGATCTTTTTAGGATTGATTGTTTGATTTATTCTGCTTAATTTTTAGTTATTGAACTGTTTGTGATCTGAATATCAATTATAGACTTAAAGGTCCTAGAGTTTAATAGTCGGGAATGTATTAGAAGTGTTATACTTACATCTGATAATTGAATGAAATATGCTGCCTCTAAATTCTGAGTGCTCAACGAAAGTTGAATGCCGAGCAGAGGTCTGAAGAATTATGAGATTCTGTTTGTGCTTCATATGTGAATGCCATTCATGGCATATTCTGTTATTTGATGCATTTCATAAAATGCAAGCTCAGATAAAGGCGTTGTGATCAGAGTAGCTAGTTGAAAGAGCTATAAGCTTAGTATTTTGCACGTAGAGCACTACTTCGTGATTTCTATTTTGACCGAGCCCAATAGGCCAGTATTTGTTCTATATCTGAAAGGTACTTGGTCATAACAAATAATAACGAATTGAGAGTCTTACATGCATCTAAATTTTAATATTATGATTATGAAATTTATAAATGTAAATTCTTTCTAAAGTTGTGATTGATTGGGTGTTCAAATTCTGGAAAATGGTATGTGAATTGTATGTCATGCTTTATGCCTTATTTTGATAGAAAATGTTGTGAATCTCATTGGTTGTATGATATCTGTGTGTGCCTAGAGTGAGATCATCAATGATGGGTCTCTCATTAAGTTTGCAAAAACTTATCTAAAATTTGCAACATGATTTTACAGGCACGAGACAGGAGACTTAGACTCTAAGATTCTCATAAGCACTTTTTGGGACTAAGTTATGGAACAAAGGTCTATTAGCTGGCACTTGGGAGTTGTTTTTGTTTTAAGTGGTTTACTTATGTCTTGTAGAACGTTTGTTATAATGGTTTGTAAGCAACTATGTGTTAATGCAATGACAAGTTGAGGTTTTTAATTATTGTGTTTTGTGACTTTTACATATATAGTTGATGCCATGTTTGAGTTGGATATATTGCCATGTTATAAGTGAAGGTGTGATAGTTAACACGTCATTATTATATATTATATACTGGAATGTCCATAGGGTGTTCTAATATGTAATTTATGGTAGTGAGGTGCTATAAGTTTGACCATCGAAGGTGCCTAGCAACCCTTCCAACAGGCTATTTTACCCACCGAAGGTGTACCAACAGGTTGTTTTGCCCACTAAAGGTGACTTACGAGTTATTTTTCCCACCAAATGTGCCTAGCGACTATGCCAACAAGTTGTTTTGTCCATTGAAGGTACCAACGGGCTATTTTTCCCACCAAAGGTCTACTGTCAGGTTGTTTTGCTAATTGAAAGTGCCCATCGAGTTATTTTGCCTATCGAAGGTATGCTGACGATTTGTTGTCCACCAAAGATGTGCCAATAGGCTATTTTTCCAACCAAAGGTGGCCACTGGGCTGTTTTTCCCACCAAAGGTGCCCAACCGGCTATTTTCCAACCAAAGGTGCCTAGCGACCGCGCTAATGGGCTGTTTTTTCCACTGAAGTTGTGCTGACGGACTGTTTTGCCAGCAGAAGGTGCCTACTGACCCTGCCAACAGGCTATTTTCCCCCTGGAGGTGCCTAGCGACCCTACTGATGGGCTTTTTTCCATGAAAGGTATACCAACAGGCTATTTTGCCAGCTGAAGGTGCCTAATAGGCTATTTTGCCCACTAAAGGTGCACTAATGGGATTTTTTGCCACCAAAGGTGCCCAACAGGCTGTTTTCTCCACCAAATGTGTGCCAACAGGCTATTTTCTCCATCAAAGGTGCCTAAAGAGTTGTTTTCCCACTGAAGGTGCCTAGCGATGTTGGCAACGAGCTGTTTTACCCACCGAAGGTGTACCAACGGGTTGTTTTTCCTAATGAAGGCACCTATTGATCGTGCCAATACGTTGTTTTGCCCATCGAAGGTGTGCCTATGGCCTATCTTACCTACTAAAGGTACCTAGCCACCCCATCAATGGACTGTTTTCCCAATGAAGGTGCCTAGCGATCTTGGAAACGGGCTATTTCTCTCACCGAAGGTACCTAGCGACTGTGCCAACGGGTTGTTCTTCCCACCAAAGGTGGCTAGGGATCATGCAAAAGGGTTGTTTTGTCCACCAAAGGTGTGCCAACAGGCTGCTTTTCCCACCAAAGGTGCCAAATAGGCTGTTTTCCCACCGAAGGTGCCTAAAGACCCTACCAATAGGTTTTTAAGCCCACCGAAGGTGTGCCAAAGGGCTATTTTTCCATTGAATGTGCCTAGCGACCTACCCGCGTGCTACTTTTCCCACCGAAGGTCTACGTCGGGCTATTTTGCCAACCGAAGGTGCCCAACGGGCTGTTTTGACCACTAAAGGTGCACCAATGGGCTATTTTTCCCAACGACCGTGCCCAAATGAACATTCCAACAAGTTTTTTTTTCCCATCGAAGATGTGCAACAGGCTCTGCGAACAAGCGATTTTGCTCGCCTAAGGTGCGTCAATGGGTTGTTTTCCAATCGAAGGTGCCTAGCGACCCTGCCAACGGGTTGTTTTTCCCATTAAAGGTACCTAACGACCATGTCAACGGGCTATATTCCCAAAGAAGGTGTCTAGTGACCCTGCGAACAAGTTGTTTTCCCATAGAAAGTGTCTAGCAACTATGCCAACGTGTTGTTTTTCCTACCAAAGATTTGCCAACAGGCTATTTTTCCAATCGAAGTTGCCTAGGGATCGTGTGAACAAGCTTTTTTTCCCACCAAAATTACCCAACGAACTATTTTTCACACCTAATGTGCCTAGTGGCCATGCTAATGGACAATTTTCCCCACCGAAGGTGCCTAGGACCCTCCCAACGGGTTGTTTTGCCCACTGAAGGTGTGCCAACGAGCTGTTTTGCCCATTGAAGGTGCCCAATGAGTTGTTTTCCATCTGAATGTGCCTAGTGACCGCGCCAACAGGCTGTTTTGCCCACCGAAGTTGTGCCAACGGGTTGTTTTTCCCACCGAATGTGCCCACAACCTTTTTCTCCCACCAAAAGTACCTAACAGGCTGTTTTGCCCACTGAAGGTGCGCCAACAAGCTATTTTGCCCTTTAAAGGTGCCTAGAAACCCTACCAATGAGTTGTTTTCCCATTGAAGGTGCCTAGCGACACTGTCATGGGGCTATTTTTCCCACCGAAGATGCCTAGCGACTAAGCCAATGTGTTGTTTTTCCCACCGATAGACTACCAATGGGTTATTTTTCCCACCAAAGGTATACCAACGAGCTGTTTTGCCCACCTAAGGTTCCCAATGGGTTGTTTTCCCATCAAAGGCGCCAAGTGAATGTGCCAGCAAGCTATTTTTCCCATTGAAGGTTTCCAACGTGTTGTTTTGTTCCCCAAAGGAGTGCCAAGGGGCTACTTTTCCCCCGAAGGTTCCCAGTAGATTGTTTTCCCACCAAAGGTACCTAGCGACCCTACCAACAGGCTATTTTACCATTGAATGTGTCAAGCGACCCTAACAATGGGCTATTTTACCCACTGAACGAGCCTAGTGACTGTCTATGGGTTATTTTCCCTCGAAAGGTGCCTAACGACCTACGAACAAGCTATTTTTCCCACATAAAGTGTCTAGCAACTGTGCCTACGTACTGTTTTTAGCACCGAAGGTGTGCCAGTGGGCTATTTCTCCTACCAAAGGTGCCTAGAAATTGTACCAATGGGATTTTTTCCCAACAAAGGTATCCAACGGATAGTTTTTCCCACCTCAGGTGCCTATCCACCGTGTCAACGGGCTATTTTACCCACCAAAGGTGCCTAGTGACCCTACCAATAGGCTGTTTTGCGCACCAAAATTGTGCCAACGGGTAGTTTTGCCCACTGAAGGTGCCCTATGAGCTATTTTTCCCTTTGATTGTGCCTAGTGACCATGCAAACGGGTTGTTTTCCCATCAAAGCTATGCCAACGGGTTGTTTTTCCCACGGGAGGTCTACCAATAGGTTGTTTTGTCAATCGAAGCTACCCAACAGGCTTTTTTGCCTACTGAAGGTGCACTAATGGGCTGTTGTTACCACCGAAGGTGGCTAATAGGCTGTTTTCCCACCGAAGGTTCCTATCGACCCTACCAATAGGTTGTTTTGCCGACTGAGGTGTGCCAACGAGACGTATTATCACTGAAGGTGCCTAGCGACCCTACCGACAGGCTATTTTTCCCAACGAAGGTTTAATAACGGGCTATTTTGCGAACCAAAGGTGCCCAACGGGCTATTTTGACCCCTGAAGGTGCAGCAACGGGCTACATTTCCATCCTAAGGTGGCCAAGTGAACCTGCTAGCAAGCTGTTTTTCCCATAGAAGGTGTCCAACGGGTTGTTTTCTCTGCCAAAGGTGTGCCAACGGGCTATTTTCCCACAGAAGGTGCCTAGCGACCTTGCTAATAGGTTGTTTTGCTCACCTAAGGTGCACCAATAGGCTGTTTTCCAATCAAAGGTGCCTAGTGACCCGTCCAACGGGCTATTTTTCCCACTAAAGGTGCCTAACGACCGTGTCTATGGGCAGTATTCCCACGGAAGGAGCCTAGTGACCTTGCGAACAAGCTGTTTTCCAATCGAAAGTGTCTAGCAACTGTGTCAACATGTTGTTTTTCCTACAGAAGGTGCGCCAATGGGTTATTTTTCCCATCGAAAGTGCCTAGTGATCGTGCCAACGGGCTTTTTTCCCACCAAAAGTACCCAACAAACTGTTTTTCACACGTAGTATACCTAGTGACCGTACTGAAGAGCTATTTTGCCCACCGAAGGTGCCTAGCGACCCTGCCAACAAGATGTTTTCCCCATCGAAGGTGTGCCAGCGGGCTGTTTTGCCCACTGAAGGTGCCCTATGAGTTGTTTTTCCCTCCGAATGTGCCTATCAGCCATGCCAACGGGTTATTTTGCCCACCGATGTTGTTCCAACAGACTTTTTTCCACCAAAGTTGCCCAATTGGCATTTTATCCCACCAAAAGCACCAACGTTCTGTTTTGCCTACTTGAGGTGTACCAACGGGCTATTTTGCTCATTAAAGGTGCCTAGAAACCCTATTAATAAGTTGTTTTCCCACTGAAGGCGCCTGGCGACCCTGCTATAGGGCTATTTTTCCCACCGAAGGTGCTTAGCGATTGTGGCAATATGCCGTTTTTCCCTCTGAAGGACTACTAATAAGCTGTTTTTCCCACCAAAGGTTTACCAACGAGCTGTTTTGCCCACCTAGGGTGC
The DNA here is from genome assembly GCA_027563885.1 of Erythroxylum longipes. Classification (NCBI taxonomy): domain Eukaryota; kingdom Viridiplantae; phylum Streptophyta; class Magnoliopsida; order Malpighiales; family Erythroxylaceae; genus Erythroxylum; species Erythroxylum longipes. The sequence continues at coordinate 276 of JAOQMS010105422.1, read as the reverse complement.
CGAATGGGCTATTTTGCCCACTAAAGGTGCGCCAATAGGCTGCTTTTCCCATCGAAGGCACCAAGTGAACGTGCTAACGAGCTACTTTTCCCATCGAAGGTGCCCAGTAGGTTGTTTTGCTCCCCAAATGTGTGCCAACGGGCTGTTTTCCCATCGAAGTGTTAGTAGTGTGCCCTAGGCTAATGGATATTTGTGATTAATGTATTAACATTATGACTTGTTAATAATATATTATGAGGTATTCCTTTTATATATACATGCATGTCGTTTATGTAA
>JAOQMS010105392.1:0-17942 GCA_027563885.1 Erythroxylum longipes | reverse complement strand
TAAGGACTCAACCACGCTGATGATTAAAGGATTCAGGTTGAAAGGTAGGAATGAAGTAGTCGACTGCTCTAAGAGCTTATTTAAGACTAATAAAGGGGAGTTTTGAGAAGATAATCCGAAAGTGATCAAGGTATTATCGTATGGGAGATAAACTTACGTAACTACGATATTCTGCATGGCTACTATATTCTATATGGGAGTCGGGGTCTGGGTTTGGGTCCTGACATGCTTGGTATCAGAGAAAGTAGGAGTTAGACTCCGGAAATGGGGTCTGACATGCTTGGTATCAGAGCAAGTAGGAGTTAGACTGTGGAACCGGGGTCTGACATTAGATAAGACGAATATCAGATCTGATTGAAAGAAAGATTTGTCTAGTACCAGATCTTAAGGTGGGAAAGTCCAAATAATGCCTAGAAAACTAGAGAATAGGAACTGATTTGGACATCCTTTATTTATATTATATGACATTCTTCCTTATGAAGCTAAAGTTGAATGACTGAAGTCGTTCAATAGGACTAGACTATGACTGACTAACTAAGGATTCTCAAGGAGCTCAGAGCCTGATGCCCCTTGCCATTTGGCAAGGTTTGGCAACGAGACTCAGTTTGACATCCATCGAAAGCTGAGAGACCAAAGGAGAGTGCACTACCAATACAACAGGCGGGGTTGAATGGTTTTGAACCCTATAACATTTATTGAGACCCAGTTTCTGATTTAGGGCGAGGCATACAATGTGGACAATGAATGACAACCCTCTCTCTGAATGCAGTGGAGGGAACTGTCTATATCTAGTTCATCCTTTAGAACCATATCACATCTTGGATATGATGAAATAGGATGAATTGAGACGGTAATTTGTAGATACTTGATTATCTTGAATATATTAACTATTTCTTTATTTTCCGATCATTTGGAAGGGACAAAAGAAACATCTTGTTCTTTCTTCATCAAGTTTTGATCTCTAGTGGACCTCTCAGTGAGATTTGAACCCAGATTCAGTTCTAAACATCTGTTAGAGAAAAAATAATGAATGGACCTTGTAGGATTCCTAAGAAATTTTTTGATTGATTCCGGAAGCAGATGATTATTCATCTCGTTCTCACCTTCTGTGAAAAGTCGGGATATTCAGGAATATCCAAAAAGGCAGTTAGGGAATCAGTCTGATTTTACCTCTGTTTGAAGCCACCAAGTACTACATAAGCTAGTTAACTAGATAAGGGAACGACTAGTAACCAATTATAGTTAGTATGCAGTAGATATATATCTAAATAATATGGAATCATAGGCTCTCATCACTTAAATGAATAGATTTCTCGAAAGAGTTGTGATGTAGGAAGATATAAGACTAAAGGATATGTAATGGAAACTGAGTTTAGATACAACTTTCTACAAATGTCGTTTGTCTTCTTTAGATTTATTTTTTTGGGGTTTTAAGCTCATATATAAGCTTTTGATTGTAAATAACTAAAGTATATTCTTTTTCCCTTTTAATTTAATTTTACCTTAAAAATCTTATTTTTTTATGAGTAAAGAGCAACTTTTCTTATAATCTTTCTCCAAGGTGAAGAGTAACTCCACTCATAAACGAATTTACAATTCAAATGACCTTATTTGATCAATTTGATAACTTAAAGGCTCATTCAATTCAAAATGCAATAATGAATGCTCATAAACTCTTTTAAAAACTCTTTAAAATGTGTTTATAAAACACCTAAATATTTTTCATGTCTAAACTAATGAAAAACTATGTGTTTATAGGCTTTGGGGCTCAAATAGCCATTATAACCAAAAACTAGCCATTGTTAATGATAAGTTCTAGTACATTGATAAACTAGTATGGTATATTGGTCAACTAATATGCATTAAATGTACAATTTTTCTATTCATTGGAACATTATTCGACCATTATGAGAGTTTATAGCAACATTGGTTGATATATTGATCGACCAACATCTCACCAAAATACACATTAGTTGACGTTGACCATAATTGTATATTAGGTGACTAATGTCCATTCTGATAGGATGTTGGTCGATCAACATATCAACAAATATTGCTACAAACTCTCGGTACATAAGTTTTCACAAATTTAACTTGCATTGGTTAACCACTAACCTATATTAGTAATGTCATGTTCCAAACAATATCAAAGATCAACTAGATAAGTGCATCTATCGTTCTTATAGTATAATCTAGTGAATATAAGTATTTTTCATAATGACTATGAGTACTAGTAGTAACTTTCTATTATCTAACTTAACAAAACAAATAATTGACTTAAAAGAAATGAATAACTAAACCAAAATTACTAATCTAAAATAATAAACCAAGGCAAATAATAAGAATGAAACAATCAAATGATAATCAAGATCCAAATGTAGAATATCTCTAAAACTTTTTATACTTAAATTTATCTTGATTCAATTGTTAAACTTATCTTGATTCAATTACTAAATCTTGATTCAATTATTAAACCTAGTGTCTTGGTCTAGTAAAAATTTCAAGGTTATAACTATATTCTTTCTTAATAAATACAGATTGATTTAAACCTCTTTATAATCAAAACCTTTATGAATGTATTAATTTATTCTATAAATTTCTTTATTATATATAACTAAAACCCAAAAAATTCATGTGATCCAACCTCTTAGATTCCATATAACTCTTATTATTTATGTCATATATATTTATACATATGATTTCTGAATTCCTATATATGAGATCTAAAGTTGCTAGTATATTTTAATTCAAACATAAGAAATAATCAAGATCAATTCACATGAAAGCTTGGTTCTTTAATAAATCAAAGAATCAATATAAATGAATAGTTTTAGGGTTCATGTTATCTAGATGTATTAAAATTTAGTTCATACTAAGATAAAGAAATCCAACAAAAATTGAGAAAGGATACAAATTAAATGAACTGATTCTCATTGATCTTGAAAATTTGAATATTAAATATTTATGGAAATCCCTTTCTTTCTTGCTATAGTTACTCCTTTCTATCTCTAAATGCTCTAGTTTGACTATATTCACCATCACAATAGTCTTATACATTTTACTATAGAAAAACCCTCAAATTTTGGAACATAACTACTAGCAAAGATCCCAACACATATTGGTGTTAAATCTGTATTACTTAAATGTTTGATGATCAGATCCTAAATTATCAATCCTTTAAGTACACTATTTATCTTAAAAAATATGACTGAAACACAAATATGAATCAGACACAATTTTGTGTTTTGAATCATATTATAATTTCTTCTTCTAAAATCATGGAAAAATTGTTCCAACTTGACTCAATTTTGATCAACTTTTTTCCCTCTTCTTTGAAGAGATAAAAAAAGACCTAAAAATAAAATACAAGCCAATTGAGTACAAAATCCTATAAAAACCATCAAAATGTAAGCAAAGCGCCCTTAAAATCATACTAAAAATATAGCCTACTTAGCACATAGATTTTAGTTGACTAATACAACCAAAATCTTGGTTCTAACATCTTTAAATGCTCAAAATTAATCTTATTAATACAAATTTGACTTAGACAATTTTTAAATGTTCCCCCAAAGTTTTTTTAAGGTTCAAGAGAGTTTTATTTGAAATAAAAATTTTGATTCCTCATGATGTTTGAAAAGACTCATACAATTAGCTAAAATGCAGATGTGTTTATGCATGATGAGCCTCTAAAGTATCAAAGCAATAAAGTAAAAATTATAATGATCATTACATATTTATTTATAACCTTTTTTTTCTCTTCCTTGGTCTTGATTTTATTCTTCACTTGACTAAGTTTAATTATAACTTTTCTCTAGTGTTTTCATATTATGTATCTTGATTTGTATGACCGTTATTGCTTTCATATTGTTTTTATCAATAAACAAACTCATTAGTAGTGCTTATGTTTTGTTATTATTTAAATTTAGATTATAACCTCCTTTGGTTCAACACTCTCTCTCTTTTTTATGATGATAAAGTATTTTATAAAATTAAATAAACAATGGTAAAATCAAAAAATATATTTTGCTATTCCAAGGCAATATCAATAGTTAGTTCCCGTAAATCCATGCATTATAAAAATAAACTTACAAGGTAAAATATTTTAAGCACAAATCAACTTTTATATGGAGATTACCAAAATAACAGTATTTACAATATCTAATTGTGAAAAACATATCCTTACTCAATGATTTAGTGAATATTTCAACTAATTGGTGTAATGTTTCAACAAATTATACCTTAATATCCTCATTTTGCATATGATCTATAGTAAAATGATAATTAATCTCTATGTGCTTAGTTTTAGAGTGTTGGATGGAGTTTTTTTAGGTCAAAAATGGCACTAATGTTGTCACACCTAATTTGTATCTTTGTAAGGTTCATATCATAGTCTTTAAGATACTGACAAAGCTATAGAATATGTGCACAACAACTACTGGCCACTGTATTTTTGAATTTCACAGCCAATAAAATAACTAAATTTTGTTTCTATTAAACTATGAACTGATGCATTGCCTAAAACTTGATAAGTACTATATGTATTCTTCCTATTTAAAAGAATATTGATATAATTCGCATTTGAATAGCCAACTAAATCAAAAATTGTCTTTATGACACCAAATTTCTAGTGATATCAAATCATATAGGTGTCTAAGTATACACGCACATGAATTTATCCACTCTCCATGATACTTCTTAGAATTTACTAAGTCTCTTATTTCAAAAAGGTGAAGAACCTTTATACAAAAAACTTATTTTTCCATTATTAAAGAGCAACTCTTCTTTCAATCTTTCTTTAAGGTGAAAAGTAACCCCATTCACAAATTAACTTTACAACTCAAAAGACCCTATTGGATCACTTTGATATTCTAAAGGCTCACTCACTTTAAAATGCAACAATAAATACTCATAAAGTTTTTAAGAAAACTCTTTGAAATGTGTTTATATAACACTCAAATATTTTTTCATGTTTAATCTAATAAAAGATTGTGTGTTTATAGGCTTTGGGGCTTAAACTAGCCATTAGAACTAAAAACTAGTTGTTGTCAATAGCTAGGTCCAATAGATTGGTCAACTAGTGAACAATGAATGCATAAAATTTTAAATCATTGGAATATTGGTTGACCACTGTTGTATACTGGTCAACTAGTGTGCATCTTGGTTAGACAGTGGTTAAGTAATGTATTAAACAATGTGCTACAAACTTTTGGTATATAAGTTTTAACAACTTTAACATACAATGGTCAACAACTAACCTATATAGTTCGACCAATATACCCAAAATCATGATTCTTGGTCAATTGAATGGCATTTATATGATTTTGTGTCAAATGATTAGAAATTATAATCAAAATATAAATACTCACAAGCACTGAGAATTGGAAAACAATTACAAATTATTACAAAAATATAAAAATGTCACCATGACACTTAAAAATCACTTATTACATATAATTTAAGAGTATAATTAATTTATTATGCAAATTCAAATATGTAACACATTTAAAAATCCCAAAACCTGATAACTTGCTCAAAATAAAATTATGTCATTATTATGTTGAAGCTTTATATAATTATACCCAAAATTTAAAACTAAAGAATGCAAGTTGTCTATTAACATGCCAGAAGACTTTTAAAACACATCGTGAAGGGTGTTTTTAAACACTTTAAGCAAAGATGAGGTCAAGTTTTAAATAAATTGTTCGATAGAGTTATCATTCTACCTTATTAAGAAAAGATTGAGAAAAACCTAAAAGAAGGTACTAAAAGGTTTATTAAAAAATTGAGTTTTATAGTAATTATAAAATAAGGAAGGTATTAGACATCATAATTTACCCGATTAAACAATTACTTAGTGTAAAGGGCTTTATAAATTTAAGGAAAATTTAAAGTATAATTTGGTGCAAGTTTAAAGGCATATTGAAATAATGAAAATAAAAATATGGTCGACGCAAAGGAGTTTGTTTACTTCTGACTCAAACTAAATTCTTAGTATTATATATAGGGATTGAAACAAAATTTAAAAACATGTGGACGAATGATTAGTAGTTTGTGGTTAGATTTAGGGCTTAAAACAAAGTGCTTGAATTAATGATTTAAAATTTGAAATGAAAATTAAAACATATGGTGAAGTTCTATGAATTTATTGATTGACCTAGGGCTTAAAATAAAATACCTAAAGGTGCCTTGATTGTATCATAAGACTTTCAGATAAAGAGAAAGCATGAAATGATGATATAAGATTTGATAACAAAATAAAACTGAATTTCTGTATTGTGTTTTTATTTAAAAATAGCAATTTGGGTGAAACAACTGCAAACTAAAAAAAAAATTGAATTTAGAAAGAAAACAAGAATGCAATGGTTAAAAAAAAGGACATATCTTGAATAAAAATACGTGTTGGTTGAAAAATATGTTCTAAACCTTAACAAGAAGAAAACCTTTATGAAAGAAAATTCAAACAAGTTAGAAAAGTAAATCTAAACTTAGTGGGCTTAAATGGATTTTATAAATAAAAAAAACCTTCTAAAAACCTAAACTAACTTCAAAGTAACTTAACGGGCTTAAAGACCCAAACTAACTTTATCCTTAATTTATTTTTAATTGAATTTATACTTTTAAAAGGAGAATTGAGCTTTGATAAGAGAAAATGAGGTTCCAAAAAGGGATATTAGGCTTAAGAAAAAGAATTTAGGCTTTTGAAAATATCATTTCTATTAAGAAAGTTACTAAGTTCTATCTATCTCGACTCATACCCTTTGGGCCATATATTCATATCAATCATTTAACCAAATACCTAAAGAAAAAAAATAAAGATAAGATGATAAATTTTTATTCTTATTTTTCAGTTTAAGCCTATACTAAATATTTGGACATAAGCATAAGACGTAACTAGTTGAAAAGCTCATTTAGTCTAGGCTTTTGAGAACTAAGAGTCCAAATGAGGTTTTATTTTATTTTAACTATTATAGTTTTGAAAAGCCTAAGTTAAAAAATAAAAATAGAGAAAGAAAATTATAACAAAATAATTACATAAATTGGGTTTAAAACCATATAAACCTTTTTGCATTTATGGTTTCTCTTAAAGTTTGGCTTGGATTCCAACTTCTATTAGGCTGCTTTCTTGCAAAATTGTTGTTTGAAAAAGTAATCACTCTGTGGTTTTTGTTTATATTTCCCTTATAAACAACCAATTTAAATATACAAAGAAATAATCATAAATAATTTTGATTGGACTATTTTAAGCTTAAAAATTAAACAGTTAAAATAAGTAATTATAACTATTATAAAAAGGATTAATTAAGTGTAAAAAAGAAATTATGAAGTAAACAACATCTGTAACTATACATAATAGGGGGATTAGTTAAGAAAATGATATTAACTAATCAGCCTAGCACGGCGAGATTGTACAAGAAAATAAGACAAATAAGAAAAGAATATGTTAAGCTCATATGAATATAACTTACTCTCAAACATTAAAGTACACAAAGAAATTGGAATTTATGTATTATAAATCTTAAAGCTATTTAAGTTAGCACTCAAGTTTGGAAACAAAAAATTGTTAATTTTTAAGTTTCTTATGCATAATATAGCTAGAAGCTTGTTCCATAAACTCATTAAAATGCTACATTAATTGGACTAAAAGCTAGTCATTCCAGGAGGCAACATAAAACTAGTTATGAAAATGGAAAATAATACCAACAAAATGAGTACTTGATTAAAAAAACCTATGATATTAGACCAATTGACATTCTAACATATAGTTTTTTGATAACAAAGTATGTTATTACTAAAATTTTTATCTTTGGTGATATTAGCAAGTTAATTTATGAAAGATCAAGTTTGATACAAGGGTGAAATGAGAAAATGAGACAGTTTAATCAATTAAGAAATCAAAAGATAAAAAAAAATAAGAAGTGGAGCATATATGCAACTTAAGAGAGGTTTAAGGGAATTTAAATTAAGAACCAAGAACAAGGAGGAGTTGAGCATATTAAGATTTAAGCAAATCATTATATCTTTATTGAAATTTTATCATAGTATTTTAATAAATTAGGGAGTCAATCATTGCATGGTTATTTGTACATAAGGCATAATGCATACTTTTTTATAATTAAGAGAAAAATTTTAAAGGGTTTAAAACAAACCCTCTTGATGCATCAAAATAATTTTGGGAAACTTCTGAAATTGTGTGCATTCAAATTTTTTCTTCAAAAGAGTGTGTTTTGATTTTTGAAAGAAATTAATGAATTTTGAAAATTTTCTTTTAGGAATTTCAATTGACTAATGTGGGGATTTGGGATACCAATATTAAGATTTTGGATGGACAGGTTGACCAGTGTGATAGTGCAGTCTATTATTATCTTTTGATGATATGTACCATCAATTATAATCATAATGGTTAACCAATATGTTAGAATTGTTAACCAATTCTATTATCACTAGCCATAGTTTTTATTTTTAAAAACTAGTTTTATTGCTTTTTAGTTTAAAGCTTTAAGAGGCTAAACAGAGTATATATATACATATACATATGTATTGCGTAACATATATTAACCCTTTATTTATTTGTAAAATCAAAAGATAGATATTTTTAGTTATATGGTTCTACAATTATTGTAAATGGAGAAATTGTTTGAGCTATATATTATGAGGTTTCTTCTTTACCTTAAATAAGATTTGTGGAAGGTTACTCTTTAACTATGAAAAAATTAAATACAATATTCAGGGGTTTGTTTTCACTTGTGGCAAAGAAAATGTTATATGAAGGGTTTCTCTTCATCTATTAAGGGAAGAAGATAGTAAATTAGTCTCATTCATTATATATATTCTATTAAAATTGTGAGCAAAGTTCACTGTAGCACAGTTTAATTTAATTTTTATCCAAAAGGGCCAAGATATTAATATTGATTCGTTTTTTAATGGAAATGATTCCTTTTTTTAGAGAACTAGGATAAAAGTCTTTCTTGTAGCTAAAGATTTTGATTTATGGAGAGATTATAGAGAAGAGTGAGTGAAATAGGAATGACAGACTATTTTATTAAATAGTAAGGTAATGCATTTTTTGTTTCATGTATTAAATAGAAATGTGCTTTTAAAAGTTTCAATATGGGAAAATGATGATGTTATTTGGTTTATACTTGATCTTATATTTGTTAATAATTATTATAATGATATTTACATTAATGATACTAAATTGCTCATAATGAGCTATTTTTGTCTTAAAAATGAAAATGAATTTTCTTAACTTTTTCATTTTTTATGATTTCAGGAGACACTCGAAAACTATCTTTTTTTAAAGGTAGGTGAGTCTAATCTTAGATATTGATAAGAACCATCATCATCATCATCATCACCCAGTTTGAAATCCCACAATAAAGCAGGGTTTGGGGAGGTCTGATAGTACGCAGCCTTACCCCTACATAATAGAGAGGTTGTTTCCGGTAGACCCACATATAGATGTGACAATAAAAGAATGATACAGGTTAAAAAAATAAATAAAGTAAAAATAAGGATAAATACCAAAGGACAAAGAGAGCATTAAAGACCATATGGGATGATCAAACAATAATAAAAGTAGAGAACTGAATAATGAGGTGGATCATATATGTTTTATAAGAAAATGATTACTACGTATCCCCTTGGTTAAAAATCTCTTATTGATAATGATTGTGATGATAATGATAATGATTTTCCTTATAATGAACTTATTGAATGCCTAAAAATAATGAGCTTTAAAAAGAAAAATTATCTTTAAAGTATAAAGAGGTTTAAAAACTCTGAGACGCATGCATGATGGAGAATGTGTTATGCATAATCAATGAAAATGAGAATGATTTGTTACATGAAAATAAGGCATTGAAGAATAAGATCAATGACCTTAAAGAGTCATTTTCCAAATTACTATATGAAGTGAAAAATTGAATAACATTCTTCGAGCCTAAAAGTGATAATAGGCATGAGATTATATGCTTTCATGAAAGTGCATCACCAAATGCTAAGACAATTTCTACGAAAATGAAAGCAAGTGTATAACAGTAAGCCACTTCCTAAGTTATCATATGAGTATATAACATTCAATTATAGATATAAAAGTTTCAATGCTCATGTATCACTCATTTATGTATGATTCACATTCTAAACCTATAAGACATGGTTCACAAAACAAAAATAAGCATAATTTTCATGTAAGAGCAAGCAATATTTTTCGCATTCATATATGCCAATAAGATAAGCTCACAATCATTATAAGCTACCATATAAGCAAAAGGAACATGTTTATAATCAATATATGACAATTTTTCATAAAAAAGATGTTACGTAATAATTCAATTTTTAAGCACAAAAAGAGCTTCATACCCTACATATATCTAAACTAGAGCTTCCATTTATCTTCACATACAAAGAAGATTTAAACATGCATATATGCTCTATCTTTATAGATTTTGATCACATAGTATTAACACTTTCAATTCTCATAATGTGAAATGCTATTTTTGTGGTAAATTCAGATATATCTATAGAAATTGCTTTTTAAAATAATATTTGATAAGTAAACTAAAAAAGATATAGATTGAAAAAGGTTTTAAAAATAACCCTCAAGAACCTAAATTTGTGTAGGTACCTATATTATATTTATTTATTTGTTTTATAGGTTAATATCAAGTGTTGGTTACTAAATACCAATAATTGGTGTCATCTTTATTGATATTAAATGATGAACAATAAAGATATCTCCAATAATTTATTTTAAAAGAAAAAATACAAAGAGCCCTTTTGTGGGCCATTTAAAGAGATTGATATTAAAAGATTAATTGTTGAACCAAGTAGTGAGAAAAATAAGGTAACAATTGATGGCACATAAAATGAGGTATACACTTTCTTTTGTTTTAATAACATTTGAACTTATTGACTTGTCATGCATTTTTTAGGGGAGAAAGCATTATTGCATATAACTAGTGGAAAAAGATATATTGATATTTAAAACTAGTATATAATAATTATAAAAATTGCTCTTTAATTTTATAAATATTTTGCATGTACCTTTTACCAATATGATAGAGTTTTTAAAAAGAAGGAGAGGGATTTTTTTAATTCTTGTAAATTTTTATATCATACAACAACAATGTCCAAGTAGGAATCTCACTGAGATGTAGGGTCTAAGGAGGTCCAAAAGTTTATAGCCTTATCTCTAGCTAATAAAGATGTTATTTTCAATAGACCCACAAAAAAATTTGAAAATGCTTGGAAGAAGATAATAGTCAACTACATAAACAAATAACATCATAAATGAAAAAAATAAAAAATAAAAAGATCAAAATAAAATAGAGATAAAAGTACATAAAAAACAAGCAAGAAAGAAAACAAATAAGTAACTAAAACAAGCAATTGAAAGAAAATTAAATATATAAACAAAAATAAATAAGAGAGTAAATACTACAAGCAAAAGTAATTAGGCTAAATAAAAGCTATAAGAATAAAAGGAAAATATTTGAAAGGCCTATAAAAAGACAAGGACCTCTTTATATTAAGTTAACCTATATCTTAGTTCGCTAAAATTTCCTATTGAGAACTAAGTCTTTGGTAAGCTCTAGTAGGGTTATATTGTTCATGATTAACTCCCATTAATTATGTTTAGGTCTTTATCTTCTTCTCTTACAGTCCCTGAGTATAATATTCTCGCATCCTCTCACTAGGCATTAGGATGTCTTATCTTAAGATGTCTGAACCACGTAAGCTATGTCTCATTTGATTCACTATCAACATTAGCCACCCCTAACGTGTCTCTTACCACTACATTCTTAACCTTATCTCTTCTTTTAAGGTTACACATCTAACGAAGTATCCTCATCTCTATCAACATTAACTTATGCACACATTTGATCGGGCAGCACTCTATCCCATAAAGTATGGCTAACATAATTGATAAATGATAGAATTTATTTTCTTCTTATTCACATAAAACTCCTGAAGCATCCCTTCATTTAAGCCACTCTGATTTGATATGGTGAATTATGTCATGATCTATCTCACTACTACTTTGGATAATGGATCCAAGGTACTTAAAATAATCTTTTGTAGTAAAACTTCTGTACTAATCTTGATCTCCATATTGGATGCAACACTATAACTAGAAAAGTTATATTTTAAGTACTCAGTCTTAGTCCTACTCAATTTAAAGCTCTTTGACCTTAACCTATCCATCTGAAGTTCCTGTTTGATATTAATACTTTCTTTTGTTTTATCAATTAAAATAATATCATCAACAAACAACATACACCAAGGTACATCCCCTTAGATATTCTTGTTAAGCTCATTCATAACTACTGCAAATATGAAGGGCTCAGTGAGGATTCTTAGTGTAGCCTAATATTAATAGTAAAATGCTCTATATATTCTCCTGTCATCCTTACTCTAGTCTTAACACTTTCATATAGTAAAATGCTCTATATCTTCTCCTATCATCCTTACTCTAGTCTTAACACTTTCATACATATCTCTAATAACCCATATATAAGCAACAAGAACTCCTTTAACTTCTAAACACCTCCATATGACTTTTCTAGGTACCTTATCATAATTTTTCTTTAAATCAATAAAAATCACGTGCAAGTCCCTCTATCTATCCCTCTAATATTCTATTAATTATCTAAGGAGATTGTGACTTCTGTCACGGACCTTCTTAGCATGAAACCAAATTGGTCCTTTAAGGTAGGTGAAACCTTTTTCAATCTCTTCCCAATCACCCTCTCTTATAACTTTATGGTGTAATTAAGTAGCTTAATGGCTTTATAGTTGTTACAACTTTTGATGTCCCCTTTATTCTTATAGAGAGGGATTGTTATGCTAAATCTCCACCTATCTAGCATTTTTGCAGATTTAAGGATCACATTATAGATCTTGGCTAACTAAGTAAGACCTTCTTCTCCTAAGCTCTTCCAAACCTCTATAAGTAACTCATCAGGTGCTACTGCCCTTCCACTTTTCATCTTCCTCAAAGCTCCTTTAATTTCTTTTCTTATGATACACTGAAAATAATTAAAGTTATAGTATTGCTCAGAACTACTAAGATCACCCAATGAAATGTTGTTATCTTCGCCTTCATTTTCATTCACGAGCACCCATCTTACTTCATCTTTTATACAATGAACTTAACCTAAATCACTTGCTTTTTGTTCCATAGATTTCGTCAACTTAAAAAGATCCTTTTCTCTATCTTTATTTTTTGATTGTTGATACAAGTTCTCATATGCTTTTCTTTTGGCTTTTGAACTTTCTTTTTAGCATCTTTCTTTGTTAGCTTGTAACTCTCTTTATTGGCTTCCCTCTTTTCATATATTTTATTATATAATATAGATTTATAGGCAACCTTCTTGATCTTCACCTCATATTAGACCTCTTCATTCTGCCACCAAGACTTCTTCTTACCACTCTTAAGCCCTTTAGAAACTCTCTAGATCCCGTTAGCTACATTCCTTAAAAGATTTGATACTCTTTTTCACATGTGACTATCATCTCCTTATAGTTTCTATACTGTTCCAGACATTACTCTATCCCTAACTCTAATGCACCTTTGATAACTTCTCTTCTTTCTCTAACTTTTTTTTATAAGATCTATGACCAACATTCTATATTGAGTTAACAAACATTCATTAGGTATCCCGAAGCAATATTTACAATTGTGTTAATCACTTCACCTCACAAGGAAGTAGTCAATTTGAGTCTTTTCGATTTTGCTACTAAAAGTTACAAACACTCCTCTTTTTTATTAAAGAATGAGTTGGCAACAAAGTAGAAGCTACAAAAAATTCAACAAAATAGACCCACTATCATTCCTTAAAAACCGAGGGCATAAGAATACCCATCTGAGGTCACTGCTAATGACTGTTAAAGTCTCCTCCTAGAATAATTTTCTTGTTAGGGGAAAGATGTTGAATCACCTTATCTAACTCTTCCTAAAATTAACACTTTATATGTTCTTCCAATCTTATTTGGGCCCTATAAGCACATATATATTGCAAACAACATCTTTCACCATAATCTTTAAGGACAAAATCTATCATTGGTCCCCTTTACCCCTATAACATGATGTATGATTTCTTTGACAACTAAGATACCTACATCATCCCTTTGCCTAGAACACCTTAAATACCAAAGTTTTAACCTCTTGATCTCTTTCACTTTATCCCTCACCCACTTGCTCTCTTGGATGCACATTATATAAATCTTATATTTATCTAAAATCTCCACTAATTTCAATGACTTCCCTATAAGAGTTTCAATATTCTAAGAACCTATCCACAATCTATCAGCATCTTCTCTCATCCTAACCCTAAAACTCACTAAAGGACTAGCGCTAGCTTTATGATAAGAAGTTAAAGTAGCCACTCCTACCCTAACACCCAACATAAGCTAGACAAGCAAAGTATAACAAGGTCTTATATGATGCTAAAACTACTTGAAAAGAGTAACAAGTACTAGAGCTTAAAATAGATCCAGATGAAAGGGATAAACTAGTAGTAAGCCACAAAAAGGAACTACTAAAGTAGTTAAAAACAAAACTCAAATAATTTATACTAATAACAACCCTAGGAAATAAATAGCAACAATAAAAAGGAAGAAAGAAAAGTAATCAAGGGAAATAAAAAAGATAGTATTGATAGTAAGACTAAAAACAAAGCAATCAAAGAGGTAAATATAACAATTAGGAAGAAGTAGAAATTCCCAATATATATATATATAATGTAACGTCGGACTCTCTGAGCCCTTTTGTATTAGTCTGTACTTGGAGATGCTACTGCATATTGATATATTCATAGTTGTATATGAGTTCAAAAATGTATTTGAATCTTTTTGGTATGTATACCAGTGATATATAATGTTATATGCCCTTACATGAACTTAAAGTTCATCGGTATGTGAAATCCTCGAGATTTCTAACACATAAGCTTCTACGTGTGTAAAACCGAGTCCATTGGGTGGATATGGCCATAGTGGCCAAGTTAAATGTGTTCTAATGCCTTAGAAGTGATTAGACATGATTTATAGACTTATTGGACACTTAGAAAGCTTAATTAGAAAAGTTGATGTACATAAGGGCTTATTTGCAAATTGTTCAAAGTTAAGGAACTTAAATGTAATTTTTCAATTCTTAGAGGACTAATATATAATTTTATAAAGTTAAGGGGCTTAATTATAATTTTCAAAAGTCTAGGGACCAAAATGAAAATAAAAGTTTTGATCATTCCCAAATTTTGGGCTTAATTGCAAATTTAGGAAAAGTTTGGAGGATATAATGGTAATTTCATATAAGCTATGGGAAAAAAGATAATTTCACCATGTTTAGTCAAAGAAGAGTCAACATTTTATACCCTTCTTCCCTATGTGGTCGTGCACCCCGCCATTAAATATTAAAAACACTTTGTTTTTTTTAATTGAAAGAAAGGAGAAGAAAGGAAAAGAGAGGAGGAGAAGGATACCATACAGCTACCACCAAATTTCCTCCATTATTTTAATTCTCCAACTCAAACTAAGGTGTTCTAAGTTAATTTGGGATCAAGGAACTCAAATATATCATTAGATTTGAGAAATTATCAAAGGATTTTAAGATATCGCCAAGGAAAGTTTAGGTAAATTTTGTCTCATCTCTCTTTACATTATGATTTGAGTTTGGTGTTAAGATATGTTGTTTTCCATGCTTGAATATGCATGAAACATGGTTTAGATGAATGAAATGAGTCATGTAGAAGTCTCCTTAAGCCAAAATTGAGATGCCATCTCTTTGTTGAAAGTTTGTGAAATTTTGAATATCTTTTGAAATTGATGATTTAAATGAATTCTATGGTATTAATTATGTATGTATAATGTGAATTGATGATGCAAAATGAGGAAGATGTATATTGGGTAAGGCTTAGTTGAAATAATGGGGGAAGAAATGAACTAATGTAATGAGTTGTATAATTATGATGAATATGGTTTAAATGAAGGGATGGATTGAATGGAGTGATGAAATGTGTTGTTGTTGGAAGTGCTTGTTATATAACAAGATAGTAACATGAATTACTATGATAAAGTCTTGAAAAAAAAGACTTGAAAGTCATGCACATTAGGTGTTTAATAAAATGCCTAAGTGAACTTGGCTTAGGATTTAGGGACTGTAATGGTGTGCATTGGAAAGAGGCTTTCATGTTTACTTAGAGTAAACTTGAATTTTTGCTTAGATTGATGAGTAGTGGCCTAATATGCTTATATAAAAATGTGATTAATTATGTTTTGAAATGTGTAAGTATTGGATCAAAGGCACTAAATGCTTTGGAAAATGCAAAAGAAAGCTTATGTGAATAATGATAAGTTACCATGTGAGAAGATTAATGGTCGAATCCTATAGCTTAAAGATTGTGATGTTGTGTTGTATACACTTATGTCGTAGTGTATAAATATAAGACACATGTTTGAGTAGTAAATACATTGTATATTTGTATATATAAAGGCTCGAGAGTTATGAATCAAGGAGCTCATACTGAGGATTGTTTAAGTCAATAGAGTGTACACCTTCTTTTGAGGTGAGTTGGGGAAAACATATGTCTCAAATAGGATAGGACATCCCAAAACATACATGATGACTTGTATGTCAATTTTGAACCTAAGTAATGCATAACAGAATTGAATCTAAAATAGATGCTAGTATACTTATGTATTTAATAAATGGCATTGTTTTGAATAACTCTTTGCACTTGGAGTGAAACTGATGTTTTTATTACTTATTTTAAGGAATGATATTGTTTTCAACAAATCTGCACTTGAAGTGCAAAAGGCAATATTTTATTTTCTAAAACTACATTTTGAACAACTGTGCACTTGGAGTGCAAAAGATGACTTTTACTACATGAAATAAAGTTTTGGAACTTACATATGCATAATCGAGTCATGTATGCAGCGCGTATGTGTTCTCTTTTAGCTTAGAGTCATGACAAAGTTCCATTTTATCGGTTAGACGGATCAATAAAGGCATATTACCTCAGTTGATTTTAGTAATAAATATTTGTGTATGATTTTTTGTGATTGGTGAGGTAACAATTGGCCATTCGTATGCTAGGCATAATAGATTAAGTGACCTCCATACCCTTAACGCTAGTACATAAAAGTCGAGTCCTCGTATCGACACCTTTCTACAGGAATTGCAGGTGATTGCACACCTAGAGGTTTGATCACTAACGAGGTCATCACCTAAGGTTATAACACTCTTGTTGACTATAGGTCGGACTCACCACAGATGAAAGTTGAGCCAAACCCGAGAATCAGTGGGTGTATACACTAGTTTGGCCGATTAGTAGTGACATATATAACTATTTTGGCCTATTATGAGATTTGGCTACCTGACGAGATTTCATTTTACATGTGATGCTTTTCTGCTCTTGTGTACTGGAACTAGAACCTATGTTCATTGGATGAGTGATTAATAAGCTAGGCCAATCTGGTTTCTAACTAGTATGGTTGAGTCATAGACTAGTCCTATGTGTTTCTATATCATGTATGTTCACTTTATAGGTGGTTATATGCACATTAGATGTGTAAAACCGTCCTTGGGTTATTTAGACCGTCTTGGTGTGTACCAGGTTCTGTTTGCGATATATGTTTTTTTCCTGATCACTAAGTACAAAGTGTACTCACTCCCTCCGCTTTCCAACCATGCAGATTAATTTGGTGAGCTTGAAGCTCTGAGTGAATCTTACAATCTTTTGACATTTTCAGTGTAGCACCCCAATCCCGCAAGACCCGAACCTGACATCGATGGGTGATATCTGAGTTCGTGTCCCGCGAGGGTGGCATGCTAGAGAAATCAATCACTCAGAAATCGGTATAAAATTTTTTCCTTTGTTTTCTTTGAAAACCACAATCACACATAAACACTTTCAATCATAGTAATAAGATCAACAATAATT
>JAOQMS010105361.1:0-17943 GCA_027563885.1 Erythroxylum longipes | reverse complement strand
TTATTAACTTTTCATATAAATTTCTAATTAATTGAATTAAATGTCCTAATTAATCGTACCATTATATATATCTTAATAACTTTATTATATCATAATTAATTAATTAGATGTTATTATAATTTAAAGTTATTATATAATACATATTAAAAAAGGTGAAAAAATTTATTAATTTTATAAAACATGAATTTGATTTTATCAATTCTCCTGTATAATAATTAATAAATAATTTAAGTTAATTAAAAATTTATAATTAATGTAATTTATAATTTTAATTTTAATTATTAATTTATTAATTTTTTATATAAATTTTTAATTAATTGAAGTAAATGTCCTAATTAACCGTCCGTACAGGAAGGTATTATTCAGTCGAGACCTTTCCGTAATTTCAAGCAGAAGGCTATTCTGTTCAAGTGAATCAAAGGTAAGCTTTCAGATTTTCTAGTTGAATAATCCTCTTCTACGGTATTTCATTATTATTTACAAGAAAGTAAAAAGCTTTTGAAGTTGATAAGAAGGGAAAAAAAACAAAAAGGATGAATCTTTCATAGCTTCCTGCTCGCAAGTGTGGAACTTTAGCGCCTTCATGTGTTGTTCACTCAATCTGGGATGGTGGCAAAGAAGCAAACTAGCTAACAGCTGCAAGAGAAACTAGAATCTATGTGTTGTGTTGGTTCATATGCACTGATGATGTTGACCAAGTTTTCAAGCAGCTTTAAGCTAGTTGTCTGGTAAAAAAGTGGAATAGTGTGTCACAATCAATCACCACCTCCGCCCCCCACCTGATCTTCTCCTCTAGGTCCCCCCTCCTCTCCTCTTGCTCTAAGCAATCCACGTATCTTCACCCCGTGTTCGTTTAGTTCTGCTTTTTTTTAAAAACTTTTTTTAATAAATAAAATGAAAATTAAGAACCACCATGATCGGTTAAATTAGACGGAGAACAGTTTTCGCTTTCTTTTGTTCTTGATCCAGAACCCTTTTGCTGAATAGCAGGTAAGACTTGTGTGATGTGGGTAAATCCAAATTATCCATTGGTTATTTTTACGTAACATATTTCTCTATATATAATTATGTGCTCCCATAACTTCCGGCTCTAGCAAGTATCTTCTTCTCTAGCTGCTATTTGCTTTTCTTCTTCTATATTTGTTGCTTTTTATTTTTATTATCTGAGAGCGTGATATTTACGCGTATATATTCCAATGTTTGAACAGTATTTGGGTTCTATGGGATTCTTTTTTCGATTAAATAATGTTCATCCGGTGTGGTTATGGAAGTTCTTTAGGACTTTTCGATTTTCCTGTTGATTTTGGTCATCGGAGAGATACTTTTGCTGACCTCATTTCAATTTATGTGCTTCTGTCACGTTTCCTGTAGAGGATACGAGGGATGAGGTGGTGGAAATGGGACGGAGGATAATGGTCCAATTGTATTCCGAATTTTAAAAGTTGGAGCTTTTCTGGTAATTCAAATTTTGGGAATTTCAAAACTTGGGATTTACTTCTAGGATTTCATCTTTTAGGGAGACTTAATGGGTTTCGGATTATGCTTTGGAATGGGAAGTCTTTGCAATGTTGTAATTTTAGAGAGTTGGAATGTATTCATATCTTTTTCTTTTGGTTAAATTTTCCATTTTGGGATTAGTTCAATATGTCAAATCTGGGGCACATGTTTTATTTCTTATGAACGGGTAGTAGAAATAGAAAATTTTTCCTTGATGGCTGCTTTCTTTCTCCTTTTTTTATAACTCTTCCTTTGTTCATTTTATGAAAGACTAAGGAATCTTTGTGAAAAGTTAAGATCTCGAGAGATGTTGGTTGCATAATCTTCTGAAAGATATGAATTATGGTGGACCATATATCACGATATTATATTTTGTCTGACGAGGTTTGTGAAATTGAAAGTGATGATATGTGATTACATGTTGTGTGAAGTCGACTATTTGCTTTGGAGTAACATAATGGGCGTGCTGAAGAACTATAGAAGAATTTGCTAGTATTTATACAAAATGAAGAAGGATTACAGGCTAAATCCATGTGTGGCTTCCAAGATAACTGTTGGTTGTGTTTCTAAAATCGAACCAACTGCAAACGTTAAAGAATGCATGTACCATGGCTAAAATGGACAGATAAAACAATAGTGAAGACGTTGTACTAAGCTCTTGGAATTTTTCACTAATAGTGTTCGTGTGAATTTCATCTATTTTCAGTTAGATCCTCTTCTATTTAGAAGACTACAACATGTCAAGTGGAGTGAGAAGGGTATCACCCAAAGATATACAAGTGGTAAGATGATTTAACTTCAGTTTGGTTAAGTATAGAACTTGGTGTATCACCTACTTGTCTATAAACTTTTGCTACCTTATTGGTCTTCTATTCCAGGTACAAAATCTTATAGAACGGTGTCTTCAGCTGTATATGAACCAGAGAGAGGTTGTGCAAACATTGTTAGATCAGGCAAAGATAGAACCTGGATTTACTGAACTTGGTAACTATAGAATTTATTGACAATGACACAAGCTTGTGTGATTCTTAAATATTTGCATGAATAAGCTCCATGAGACCATTTTTCTTTTCTATGTAACGTTGATTAGCATTCAGCTTGTACCATTGTGATTGTGCTTTTATCCTTTTAATCATTTATCGACATTGCTACTGTCAGAAGGCCATACCATTGCTTTGTTAGTTTGTTTTTGGTATTGTCTGTAGAAATTGTTTCAGGAAAGTATGATCACTTTGTTGTTAAATAGTTGCCACTGACATGGACAAGTAATATACGCATATTTGTATGCAGACGTGAAAGATTATATTAGTTTATCGACTCCAGCCTATTCGATGGTTTTATTTATGAATTATAGCAATCTTGGGGATGCTAAGGATTAAATCTTGAATTAGACTAAATTCTCTTGACAAGATGTACCAGAATCTATCTTGTCGCTTAAAACAGTGTTCCAAGTCATAGTTCTCCAACAATACAAATTATATGTCCCTGAAGCCATTTTACTAAACTCATCCTGTTTGTTCATGCTCACTTGCGGCTATACCTTTATCTCCTTGGATATGCATGCAACTACTCAGTTATCTCCACTTAGTGTAGGAGCTATTTCTAAAAATGGTCCCTTACTAGTTTTCAAACACTTACTTTGTTTGACAGTTTGGCAGAAGCTTGAAGAAGAGAACCGTGAATTTTTCAATGCTTATTATCAAAGATTGATGGTGAAGCAACAAATAACAGAATTCAACAAGCTTCTTGAGCAGCAGGCACAACTGATGCGTCAGATAAATCCAACTGGAGTTGCGTCTTTGCCTACTTCTAGTGGATCTCATGTTACACAATGTAAGACTACTACTAATCAAATTAAGAGGATATTACTTACATGGATATGATTCTCCTCAATTATGTGGGCTGAAGATATAAGTATCGGTAGGAACATTTTCTATCAAATTGTTTGGTTGGACAATCATCTATGACTGATGATCAAAAATCAACAGGAAGAAAGTTGTTAATATGCAAGATAGTTCTTTCATATATTTCGTTGATATATATACAAGATACAAGGACCTATATATAGTAAACAAATCAATCATACAGCTGTAAATTAAGGGAAATTGTATAGCAAATTTACAAGGTAGGAAAGAATCATAGTCCATTCTCACTAACTTTTCCCCTCAAGTTGGGCGTAGATATCATGCATGCCCAACTCGAATGGCATTGTATAGAATGATCCACTTTTGACGACATGAGTCATAATGTTAGCTAACTGATCAGAACTTCTAGTGTAAGGAACTTCTATTGTCCCATAATCAAGGTTATCTTTAATATAGTTCCTATCTTGTTGAACATGCTTTGTTCGATCATGTTGCATTGGATTATTAGCAATCTCAGTTAAGAAATTTTCAGCCGAGAAAGTTTTGTTATTGTATGATGCATAGCACAGTATTCAACTTTTGTACTAGATAACAAAACCACATTATGTTTTTTATTTCCCCAGGTCACCAAGTTGCCTCCAATAAACGAAAGATATCCATAAGTAGATTTTTTTTTAATCCTTTCTACTACCAACAAAAGTCAAAGTTTGTATATCCCACAATATCAGCTTGTCCATGTTTGGAGAATAGAACACCTTTACTTGGAGCTGATTTTATATATGTTAGAATTGGTTAATAGCATTGATGTGTTGATCACATGGATTATGCAAAAATTGATTGACAACGCTGACTACATATGCTATATTTGACCTAATGTGAGTTAAATATATCAACTTCCCAACTATTCTTTGATATATCTCCTTGCTTGTTGGAATTTGAATAGGAGAAATTGATAGGTCATGATTCACCTCAATAGGAATATTAATAGGCTCACAAGCATAGTTACCAGATTCAATTAGGAGTTCCAAATTATATTTCCTTTGGAAAAGAAATAGTCCTTTCTTAGATCGAGAACTTACAATGCCTAGGAAGTATTTGTGAAGTCCCAAATCCTTTATATTAAATTCTTTGGCCAAATAACTTCAATTTTTCTCCATTTCATCTATGTTATCACCTATTACAATTATAATCTTCAACATAGGCAAGAGGAAAGGTAACATCATTATGATCATGTTTATAAAACAAGGTATGATATGCGTAAAGTTTGCTTGAATCCACTCTCTTTCATTGCATGACTCAATCTACCAAGCAATGCCTTTGGTGATTGCTTTAATCCATAGGATGTCTTTTTAAGTTTGTATATAGTTCCTTATTCTAATGTAAACCTAGGGGTGGATCCATAAACATTTCTATTGTTAGGTCACCATGAAGAAAGACATTTTTCACATCAAAATATCGTAGAGGCTAGTCTAGATTTAACTGCAAGTGACAGTATGATATGAACAATATTCATCTTAGTAATTGGTACAAAAGTCTCTTGATAATCAATATCATAGGTATCAATATAACCTTTTGCAATCATCCTAGCCTTATATCTTTCAATCATTCCATCTGACTTGTCTTTGACAATGAATACCCATTTGCACCTCACAGTCTTCTTTCCCATCGGTAGTTTAACCATTCCACAAATAAGAATTATTTGGGAGAGCCTTTGTTGCATCTACCATTACGTCCTTCCACTTAGGATGTTCAAGGGCTTCCTAAAAATGACTAGGATAAACAACATCAGAGTCTTTGAAAAACCAAATTTATCAGGTGCTTTTCTTTTCACGAAGAGGATATCTCCTATTATAATTAGTATTAGAACTGGGATTGGGAATTTAGTGTCAATCTTAGAAGATTCACCTAATGACGTGGTAGTATCAGGAGTGGTACTAGATTTAAGATGCATAATCATGACATCTTCCTTTTTCCTAGAATATCATCTCTCATAAAAATGAGCTATTCTCTCACCATTAGCTATTTTCTCAAGTCTCTCACCATCATGTTCAATTTTATTTTCCTTAATAAGTGGGTCATCAAAAACTATGAATTCCCCATTTTCCTTAATGTTCTCTATACCTAAGCTCAATATCGTCTTTTCTCCCAACCATATTTGTTCTGCTTTTTTACTATTGATCTTAGAGGAACTGTGGATATCACGCCAAAAAAGTAGGAACTCATTTTTACATAACTGAACATCCATTGAGACATAGTAGGTTCCTATAGGAGGATGTGAACATTTGTATCCATTTTTTGAATTGGAGTAACCATCAAAAATACATTTAATAGCATGAAGTTCAAGTTTATCTTTATGAAGAGAATGAATATGAACACACATAACCGAAAACCTTAGGGCAAACTTTTAAAGCAAAGGGAATGAAATGAAATGTGGATAGCATCCTTAAAGGACTTTAAAAATCAAGAATCTTGGCAAACATTTTATTAATAAGAAAAACAGTAGTCGTGACAGCTTCAGCCTAGGAACGTTTTGGAACTAGCATAGCAAAACATAAGGCTCGAGCCACTTCAATGAGGTGGCCGTTCTTGCGTTCTACTATGTCATTCTGTTGGGGTGCGTAAACACAAGTTTTCTGGTAAAGAACACCATTTTGTGTCACAAAGTCAACAAGAGAATGATTTGCAAACTCACAACCATTGTAAAAAAGAAAATTTTCTGTTTTCGTGTTAAATTGAGTGAGAATCGTGTTATATAATTGAGAAATAACATGTGAATCTTCGCTCTTAGATTTCATAAAATACATCCAATTGACTCTGGTACAAGTATCAATAAAAAATACAAAATATTTATGCTTAAAGTAGAAGGGGTAGAGAATGGATCCCATACATTAGTATAAACACCGAAAAAACTTGTAATTTGTCAAATTTGACTTTAAAAGGAACATGATGGAATGCGTTATTCATATCTTAAACTAGAAACAGAAATACTGGAAAATAATTTGAGAAACAAACATTTTAAATAAGAGAAAGACGAATGTCCCAACCAACAATGCCAAAGAATAGTTCTCTCTATATAATGCCTCTCTCTTTGTTTGGAAGCCGCGAGTAAGAGTTGCTAAGCCTCCATTGTCCTCAAAATAATATAGGCAATCCCTTTCTTTACCAATGACAATCGTCATCTTCGGGAGATTGCCTTGAAAAACACAATGAGTAAAGTAAAAATTACATAACAATTAAGATTCTTAGTTATTTTGTTGATGGAGAGGAGGTTATTTGAAAGTGTAGGTGTAAGCAGAAGAGCGGACATAGAAAATGTTAAAGGGACATGTTCCAGCCCCTATGATTGACACTGAATTCCCATCAGCAGCCTGCACAGACTTAACTGGTGGGATGTTAGAGAATCAGTGATAGAAGATTTACTATTCATATGATCAATGGCCCCTAAATTAATAGCCCAAACATCATAACAGGTAGAATTATTGGATAAACCAAAATTACCCTCTTGAGAAGATACCTGAGATACATGAGAGGCAGAAGATGTGGTATCATTATGGATAGCCATGTCTCTTCTAGCAACTATCCACTCTATGTGTATTCTTATGGTAGTGGGTGCGAAATCAAGATTGAGGAGCTATAGAATCTCCAAGAGCTGAAATAGGAGTATCGAGTTAGAGGGAATTAACTGAAGCCTTTGAGTGGATAATTGCCCACATGGTCAACGAACCAAAGAATATGCTTGTTCTAATGTCAGTAAAGGAGAAGTAGCTAGAGCCTGACCACTAATTGATCCAGATTTTTATCAAGTACAATGAGAAAGATGTAGACGCTATCTTTTGCGATATGTTTTCTATCTTTTCCATTATCATTAGCATAGGTCATATTGTTTGGTCTTCGATAATCAAGCTCCAACAAAATTTAATTCAACTCATTCTAATATTCTGCTAGAGGCCTACTACCTTGATGTAATTAGGAAGACTTTTTCATTAGTTCATAGACTTGAGAAGAATTAGATACATCAAGTAACTTCTTTTTACAGCTTTCCAGAATTCCCTTGTTGTTCCACATTGCACAAAGTGTGACATTGGATTATCGCTCATTCAATTTATGAGCCAAGATTTAGCCAGTACATCTTTAGCCTCACATTCATCATAGCTTGGATCATCTTTTGAGAGTGCAACCTTGTTGATATAGCCAAACTTTTTTTTTTTTCCAGCAATATGCATCTCCAAATGTTGGACTAGCCCTGATAGTTAGCACTGTTCAATTTAATATGAATGGATGGAGTATCTGAATGGTCATTTGGATATTTTCTTGATATCAAGATTCAGCCTTAGTTTTGATAGGCATACTGTGGTGCAGTTAGTGGTCTTCGGGCAAAAGTGGTTGGGATTTTTAGAAGAGAAAAAATGGCTAGGGTTTAAGAATAGAAGAGGTGGCTATGATTTGTAGAGAGAAAGAAGAATTAGAGCTCAAAGCTCGTACCAAGTTGTGAATATGCAGGATAATTCTTTTATATATTTCATTGATATAGATACAAGATAGAAGGACATATATATTAAAAAAATCAATCATACAGCTGTAGGTTCTTTATGTATGATCTTATTCCTATATTAAGAGAAACTATACAGGAAAATACAAATTAAGAAAGAATCACAGCTCATTTCTGTTATTTAAGAAAAGTATCCTTCCATAAGCCCATGTCTTCTATGTTGATGTTTTGAATATTCAACTTGAGGCAAACAAGAGCAGTTGTGCTTTCTTTTTTTTGTTTTTTTTCCCGTCATCTATGAGCGTTGTTAAACTCTATGCTTTATTTGGGAGTGAGGGAATGAATTGTCTTATGGGAAATATTGCATTTTGCTTCTTACCTTTAAATGGATTTCATTGCATTTTTCTCCTTTTCTGTTGTAGTTTTTAGATACTTGGATGTTTAGTGTGAATTAATTTTCAGAAGTTCACATAACTAAATATCCTAGTAAGATATTTCTCTCTCTCTCTCCCTCCGTGCATGCCCATGCTTGTGTGTCCACGTATCCCTCTTTCCACCTTGAAAATTATTTTTGGTTAAATGTCTAGGACACAACCATCTGAATACTGCACTTTATTTATTCAATTGAATGGGTTGTATATTTGGAAATCACTGCCTGAATGAATTCGGAAGAGGCTTGCTTTACATAATTTTGCCATAATTCGATTTACTAGACTCGTCTGAGAGATCTTCTGTTGTTTACTTATGATTTTCTATTTGAAATAAGATTCCAAGTCAAATATGCTTACGTTGGCCTCCATGATTCTGGAAACTGACTTCTTATTGTGCTTCCAGTGCATCAGAATTCTGCATGCTATGGCCCAGAGCAAACAATACCTACTCTCAAATCAGAGAACATGCACCAACCAATGGCTTCAAATTTACCAAATGCATTTATGAATGGTGGATCATCACTGCATTCAAATATGCCTCCCACTGTTGAAATGTCTGCTCATGCCAACAGACTTGATGCCCCGCACAATATGCTTTCAACACAGAGCTCAAACATGGGTCTTATGCGAGGAATAAATGGGGGAATAATTAAATCAGAAGCTGGGTATTTGGGTAGTTCTTTTATGTTTGGTGCTGATGGCAGTGTCTTGGAAGCACGCCCACCAATTGCAGATGCATCTGTTGCATCTTTCAGTAGTGTTGAGTCCAACTCACAAGCCCTGAATGAACCACTTCTGGATGCAGATGGTTCTTTTGGAATTCTAAGTCAAATTCCTCGAAACTTCAGTCTCTCTGATCTGACAGCTGATTTTGCCCAAAGTACAGGTTTGTCCCCTCCTATATCCTACCATTTGTCATTTACAACTCTTTTTGTCTGTGAGTTTGTGCCCAATATTTTCAAGCTGATTTGTAAATGTTCGCAAGCTCACATTTGGACATTTTCTATTACCGCCTCTACCCATTTTTTGTGTGTTTTTTTTCTTTCTGGTTTGCCATCCAATATATATATATATGATGGTTAAGTCTAAAGTTAACTAGCTCTTTTATGTACTTGACTATGATTTGTTTGTTGTACATGCATGTGGAATGAGTAAGCTTATTAATTTTGATCTACACTTTGATGGAGTGTTAACCAAATAGTTAAGGGGGATAGACTTATCTCTAGACTCAATCTTTGGGTTAAAACTATTGCAGAGATATTAGAGAGCTACTCGAGATCTCCCTTCCTAGCCACAGACGATGAAAGCTTCCCAGATTCTCAGGAAAGAGAGCACCAGGGTTAATATTCTGCCTCTTTCTAGTTGTTTTTTTTTTTACATCACCAATTAAGAAGCTTAATTCTATGCCCTAACCTTACAGGAGATGGTAACAAACTCAGCACTATATCTGAAGGTTTGAGTTATGATGAATTTGGAAGTAAATAACCTGGTAAGTTCTTTATTTTTGTTGCATCATCGTTATATGGTAACATTTAGGTGCATGCTAAAAGATTCTCCAATTCAACTGCACAGAACTATGAGCAGTATTAGCTTATGTTAAAATTATGAATGGTTTCTTCCTTTCTGGTTAGGGTATGTGTTGATAGCTTTCTTCGAAACATATTGATAATCCATCAGAATCTTGTTTCTGAATTTGATTCACACAGGCTTCCATTTGAAGGACCCCGCCTCGGGCACGTGTATTCTTTGGTGTGTATCAACTAAGGCAGGAATGTGTTATTTGACTTCAAAAATAACGTTTCGATTACGAATCCAATCAAATTGAAATGTAGAAAACTCTCATGGATGAAGTTTTTCATTTTCTGTTGTGTATACTACACCACTTATCATTGTATTTTTGTTATTGCAGGTTCTACAGTAACTTAGGAACAGTAAAGTAGGTATCATATTAATGCGGGAAATGCTTTAAATGTAGAACTACTTGGTGCATATCTGCTGGTTTGAAGTTTCACCGAGTATTTGACAGTAGGATTTGAGTAGGGAAAATTTTGCCAAATAATGGAAGGCACTTACAGCTTTTACAATACCATGGAATCCATGGACAAATTGTCAACTGTATGAGGTGTCTGAATTGTTACACTTTGGTCTACTGATTTATTCTATAAATCTGTTGTTGATTCAGTTTGTGAGCTATGACAGGTCTCGATGATGCCAAGCGTGAGAATTGTAGTTTTATTCTTCCTTCTCATCATTCAGTTTTAATCAATTTTCACAACTTTTTCCTCTTTGGTCTAAGGAAGGACACGCTCTTATTGATAGCAATTTTGTATTTTATATAATATTTTGCGCTTAATGTAGTTACAATGTCTTGATGTTGCTTCCAAGTGTGTATGAGAACCTGTTATGTCAACTTGGCTGAAAATTGTTGTTCGAAGTCTAACTAGCCAAAAATATAGGTAAGGGGCATAATTGGAAATTTGAATAAATTTCAGTGACTGATTACACATCATCTCATTTTATCGAAAAACATGAACCGGTAAGTAGGAGCCACATCTATTGTTAACAGCTTAAGCAGACAACAGTCTTGATAAAAACTCGCAGTTCATCTTAAAAATGTGGTTAACTACAGCAGCAACTAATTATTGATCCAAAGCAAAAAGAAATGACGGTTTAAAGAATACTCCATTTATTGGCTATTCCCTCACAGATCCTCGCAATACACCAGGCAGCACTGAGTGGATACTCCGAAACTGCAAGCACAAGAAAATGACTTGTCCATCAGGAACACCTGAACGATGGTCAATAGCATTAATAAGAATGCTTTTGCCTCGTTCTTTTTTGGGCTAGTCGGTTCTGAATCAGTAACCAAAGTCCAACGCCAGAACGTCCCCAACTAGATAAGAATTCTCGGTATCCCAGTTCACCACCATTAGACAACAGGGACTAATTTTACTTTCAACACGGAAAGATTTACTCTGGAGCTCAGAAGGTTGACAAATTCAATCTAATTATTGTGGCATGGGAGTTGGTAAAACTCAATGGTTGATTGCTTTACTAGCTCAAGAGTCGTATCACAATCAAGAACATAATGCAATCAAATTCAGGATCAAGAAAGCAGGGCTAGGATATCTTCACAACTCCTCTAGTTCTAAGCTTGAATATATAATAGGTCAAAAATGGTGGGTGCAGTAATTTTAAAATGCACAAATAAAATGGAACAGAAAAGAAAAATTTGATATAGATAAAATTGCATGTTTGTTAATTAATCATCTCTATGAAGCAATCCAACCAACAAAGTACAAGCAATAAAAGGTTAAACTTACTTGCAATAAAATCTTCTATGTAATCACAATCAATTTTCCCATGGGCCATAGCACCAACCTACAGATATACAAGAAAATGATTAGAACAATTGAAAACACCTTCATTCGGTGGACATTTTGTGCAGAGAGCATCATTTGTTTCGGAGCATACCACAAATACCAGGTCCTTGTCTTCATCAATTGTTGATAAATAATTGCCCATTTTAATCAATTTGTTTGAGCTATAGGAGAAACCTGAGAAGAACATGAGATTGGTATCACGTTGCATAACAAGGAGTTAGAAGGCAGCATCAACAGGGAGACATTAAAATTACCTCACCTATTTTACGAGAGTTGAGAGGCAGGTATTTAGTTACAGGATTCTTGATCACATTCATAAGTTTCTCATTTTTACCCACGGCCCTTATACTTAGTTTTTGAAGGAGCTGTACTGAAAGAGTAAGCAATTAAAGTCAAGAAAACTGTGCATACAAGCCAAGGAAAGAATCATAATAGCCAGCATACATTTTAAGCAATAGGGTGATGAGCAAAACTTACATATAATACCAGCAAACCGCTTATATGTCCTTGGAATACGCACATGTGGTTTGACTTCAAAAAGAACACCTTTTTCGGTTTTCACATACACAGCTCGCAATCTTCCAGCCTTGTTTACCGGGCTATCTAAGATTGATAAGAGAGCCTGAAAACATGCATTATTCATTTCAATATAACAGGTTTACAATGGCAGAAGTGACATACAATCAGTTTTTGAAATCTTTATCATCTCCAGAAAGAACATTGACTTGCAAAGGGATATAACAATATCTGTTTTATATAGAATAGTATTCAGACTCCTCCATAAGATTTCCAAAAACATGAGATATTGCAATGCATTTACATCTCATCTTTGAAAGATAGATCCAAAAGTACCTATGAATTCTTGATAGATCCAATTATCCAAAAGTACCTATGAATTCTTGTACAGTTTTACCACTTTGTTATCTTTTTATAGGCATGGTATTGTTCTAAAAGGTACAACTAAATGCGAGACCAATGGTCTATATATGAAAATTTTGCTAACCTGGTGAATGATGTCAGGTCTGTACTCCGCAGGATTTCTTTTGTTCTTTCCCAGAAAATTGGCGTGATCCTCAGAATTCAAGATTTGGTAACTCTGAGGAGAAACAACTCATCAGATGAAGAAAACTTCACGCGAAAGGTACTAGAAGCCAAGGCAGTTAAGAAACAGAACTTCAATAGTTAAACGGTACAATTATAAAACCACATGTCAACTTCTTATGCAAGGTAAAAATTGAGATAGCTCTTTCATATTGAAATGAACATTCAAAGGGTTATACTTAAGGCATAGAGATTAGAAAAGGGATATTAAACAGGGACCCGTTGATGAAAAGAGGAGAGCAGTTGATTTCAAGCTGCAAACTCCCTGAGGATGGCCAAGCACTGATGGCAATGAGACATACGGTAAATCAGAAAAAGTATAAAGTATATATGAAGACAATTCAGGGTCTTATGACCAATGGTTTTGTAATTAATCCTGGGACTATTGGTGGCTAGTAGCAAGAGTTATGGAAAATCTAAAAAGTTCAGGCAATAGTTCAGGAGGTCTATTTTGTAAACTTCGTTGTTGAAACCGTATCTCAAGATGTTGCTCATCTACTCAAAAACAATAGACAGCACATCATACGTTGAAACTTTAGCTCATCAATTAACTGTTACAAAGAAATTGGGAATGGAAAGTGAAACACATCTATACGGAAACTACGAAGTATACTAGATAGCTAGTTTTAGCTAGTTTTACTCATGATACCACTCTAGCATGCACAGTGATGTAGGTATTCGTCCTTCTTCAATTGTTTTTTTCTAACCCCCGAGGGTCATTGCTATTTAAGCCAATGACTTGTTTGGGTTGTTATACTTGGTAAGATCAGACAACCGTAGAAAAAGATCAATATTCCATCAAGAAGAATCCAACATAACTAGGAAATAAGTATCAAAACCAACGCTTAAAAGTACAACTACATCAAAAGAAAAATGTGACTCTTAGAAAATTCATAACGACATTGAGTACACACCTTTCCAACTTTTGCAACTTCCAAGGAGGCCTTCTCAAGTACAAATATCACTCCAGGCTTCCTGGAATTCGTATCACAGGGGACAATTGGTATTCCTTCCATTTCATGCACTTCAAACTGTCCTTCTTTCCCTGTTTCTTCTGCTTCTTCTTCCTCCACCCCAGTTTTGGTCTTCTTGTTTGTTATTTCTTCTTCTTCTTCCTCCACGGATTTGGACTTCTTGTTCGTTCTTTCTTCTTCCACTTGTTCATCCACTTCATCGTCCTCCTTATCATATTTTTTCTCTTTCTTCTTTCGCTTGTACCCTTTCACCCCGTATCGCGGCCCCATCCCTCCCTTCTTAATCTTTTTCTCAATAACAAACACTTAACCTTCACAAGAATCATAGAAAGAGTAAAACGAACTGAAATCAGATCAAAATTTGAAGTTTTAAGGGAGCGCTAAACAAACAATAAAAAGAGACATCAGGTCCAGATAAAGTACAACCGGTCAAAGGAAAAGAGAATGCAGCAAGAATAAAACATAATATAAAGAAATAGTTCGGGCATTAAATGTTCCCACATGATTTGTACTTGGGCTGGAGGTAAAAGTTACAAACAACAGCGAACTTTGCAACTGAACAACAGCAGTAACCGCCAGCAAAAAAATCCCAATAATTTCTTTTATACAAGAGCAATATGAACAATAACATGAGGAGGAAGGAAGAAGGTATAACTACTTAATCGGCGAAGAGTGGAATCACGGAGAGAGGAATAACGCCGATGAGCTTTCTGAGGGACTGGACGATGGTGAAGTTGAAACAGGGTTTGGGAAGGGTTTTAGGTTTGCAGAGTTGATCATACGAAGCGTCGTTCTGAGGATATTTTCAAGACACCTAGCATATAATAATAATACCCCTAAGAAATTAAAAAGAAAAAAATGGAAGAGTTGCACCCAAAAAAAAAGAGTAAAAAGAATGTTATAAAATCCATATTTTTCAAATTTTTATTAGTCCTTCAACTTGAATTAGAACATTTAAACCTCAAGCTTCAATATGCAAGAAGAAAGTTTAAATACTTTTGTCTATATATTGCACATTTTATTTATATCTTTTACAATTATTAATTTTGTTTGATATGATGTGATAGTCAATATGAAATTATATATATATAACGTAATATGAACATTTTTATTTAAGTTATAGATATATTTGTTAGTTTGTGCCTGTGCAACTAGTTGCTTGGTTATAATTTTATGTATGACATTATTATTTTAATTAATATAAATATTCTTTATCCTTATATATAGTAAATTACATTTGATGTCTTAATAATAAAGGTAATAAATTACTATGAAATTGAAATTATAATGAGATCATAATAATGATATTCAGTTTGCATTTATGTATTATTTTTAAATTATTCTTATATATATTTTTATCAAAGATAGGATAACATTAAAACTAGCAAATAATATATTTCTTTCTTATGATAAAAATAATTGCTCTTATAAACTAAAATATGCAGAAATTCAAACAAATGTGTGTGTGTTCATCGGAAAATAAGTTAATTGAATTGACTAGATTACAAAGATCCCACATTGAATATCACTTATTTTTATTGATTTTCTTGTTATGGTAATTGTATAATTGATCTTTAAAGTTGAGGCACCAAACTCTCTCATGTGGGAATTACTATTTTTTATACTACTCATAACCTATTCTATTTATGGCAGCTCAACTGATAATATTTAGATATAGTATAAACCATATGGAGTAGTTAAGTAAGTTAATAAAAGATCGTCACTCTAAATTAATTAGAGAAAATGTTTCACTATTCTTGATTAGTAATGATTCAAGGAATTCTGTGGGTAAAGTGAATTGATATTTGAAATGATTTAAAGAATTCTTTGGCTAAAGTGAATTATAAATCAATTACTAATTAGTAAGAATAAATATACTTGGATTTTAAAAAGTAGGCATTATATCTATACTTTATATCCAATTGGAACAGTGGATGATAAAATGATTAAATTATACTTCTTAGCCACATATGGGTGGGTTGAATCAAACTATTTTGACATTCACAATATTTAGGTGGTCATGAAATATTGCTATACGTCAATCTTGATTTATGATTATAAATTATTTAATTAGACAGCTAAAGATAAATTAAAAAGAGTTTTGATTTATCTAATTCCAATTATGAATTATAATTATAATTTATAATCATTATCAACATATTGAGAACATAATATGGCACATATAAAAGAACAATTAAAAAGAAAAAAATTAATTTGAATTAAATTAGATTTAATTATGAAGTTTAAGAAACTTCAAAAGTTAAATATAAGATATTTGATTTTATTATAATTATAATTAGACTTTTAATTGTAATTAAAAATTTTAATTTTAATAAGATAAAAACCCTAATGTCTTTTTTCTAAAAATAGAAAAAAGGCATATGAGAAATAGCACTCATGCCTTTTCATCTCAAGTGTTGAGTTCTTTTTTTTATCCTGTAAATATCGTTAGAAGCTAGACACATAAACTTCTTGTAGTTAACAATTTGAGAAGAAATATTATGTCAAAATTTGAATCAGGTACATTTTAATAGAGTACTAGACTAAATGTCTCATGTACTAAACTAAATGTCTCTTATGCTTTAAACATAATAAGCAAGTTTCAAGCCAATCTTAGTGATGATCATTAGACACTCTTAAACAGGACTAAGATGTTTTTTTTTTCTTTCTAATCTATGAAGGTGCTAAACTAAAAGTTTTGAGGTCTTTAGATGTTAATTTTTAGCCTGATCCAAATGATAGGGGCATATCTTCACTCTAAATGGTGGTGTGCTATGTTAGAAGAGTTCCAAACAATCAACTACTATAGAATCTACGACCGAGTTAGAGTACATTTCAATAAAGGAAACAACTTGGATCAAGAAGTTCATCATCAAACTTGGAATGATTCATATAATTGTTAAGTCAATATAATATAAGTCAATATTATTATATTGTAACAATAATGGCACCATTGCATAGGCAAAGGAATTAAGGTCTCATCAACGGTCTAAACATGTACTTAAGTAAGTTTCACTTGTTCGGAGAGATAGTGGAGCAAAAAGACATAACATTAGAGGGAGTTCCTACAAAAGAAAATCTTGCAGAGCCTCTAACTAAGCTACTGTCTCAAAAGAGACATGATTGAGATATGTATGGTTATGGTATTAGATATATAAGTGATTGACTTTAGTGTAAGTAGGAGATTATTAGTATATGCCCTTTTATCTAATTGGTTGGTTGCAATTTTATCTATGATAGTATTATTTTAATTAATAAAGGCATTCTTTATCTTTTTCGCATTTTATTAATTACATTTCAAGTTTTAATACTAAAGGTAAAATCTTAGAATAATTACTGTGCAATTGAAACATGAGATCATAATAATGAGATTCAATTTACATTTGTAAATTACTCCTAAATTGTTCTTAGTTACCGTTTCATAAAGATGGAATAATGATAGATATATTTCCTTCTTAATAAGAAATTAATTTATCTGATAAACTAAATTATGAAGATACTTAAATAAATGTGTAGGTGTTTAATAAAAATAAGTTTACTGAATTGATCGATTTTGAGGATCCCAAATGGAATATTAATTATATCTTTGTGTATTTACGCATTATAATGCTTGTATAATTAATCCTTACACTTAAGATTATCATTGTATCTCATAGGAGAATTACTATATTATGATGCTACTTATGATCTATTTTATTTAAAGAAGCTCAGTCAGTAACAGATAGATATACTATGAACTATATAGAGATTAGGGATGTCAACGGGTCGGGCTGGGGCTGGGCTGACGATGGCCCGGTCCGGCCAATCAAAAATGGCGTCTTTGGCTCAAATTTTTAATTTATTTTTAAAAATAAATTTAAAAAATTGTTGTTTAATTTTTTAAAATCAATAAATTATATAAATTTTTATTTTATTTTTCATATTTACAATTACAACATTATGCATATATGTATTTACGCTTTTTAAAACTTTTTATTTTATTTTTCATATTTACATAATATATACATTATATATATATATATATATCTTAAAATGAATTAATCACTTTACTAATCCTAATGTATCAATTTCAAAATAATTTATAAGTAATTTAGTTATAAAAATAATTAATTACAGTTTATTACACTGAAAATAGCTATTATTTTATTAAAATTAGAATTCATTTTATAAATTCTTTTGAGTTTTGATTTGTTTTTATAAAAT
>JAOQMS010105350.1:0-17945 GCA_027563885.1 Erythroxylum longipes | reverse complement strand
AAATTTTTATTAATGAAAATAGAAAATATATAAATAATTATTCTTTAATTATTTGTATATATTTATATATAAATAAAAATATAAATAAATTATTTTCAAATATAAATCACATAGAATAGAATAAAATAAATTTTAATATATTATAATAAAATTTATTAAATAATTAATAATAATATTTTTATATAATTAATAATAAATTGTATATAACTAATAATAAAATAATAAACCTCTGTAATAATCATTTAAATATAAGAGGTATAATAGTTATTTATTATGCATTACATTCCATTCTATTCATCTTCCAAACAACATTTCACTACATTACATTATGAACTCTTCCATCCCTCTCAAACAACATTTCACTGTATTACATTCTATTCCATTATAAATCGTTTCATTATATTCCTTTACATTCCATTCCATTCCATTAATTAACATTCAACCAAACAGGCCTTAAACTTATCTCCCTTTTGAATAAGGACTATACCTGTTGAGCTCTTGCTCATGTTAAATTTCTCAAGAATTTTCTCAACTTTCTGAGACAATCCTAATAAACCTTCTGATCTTTTACAGAATATTGAAATTTCAATCACATAGGATGCCTCTCCCGTATCTTTCATTTCAAAATTCTTATAAATAAATTCTTTAGTTTTATGCAACAAACCCAAGTCATTAGCAGCAAGCAAAATGTCACCAATATATAGAACTAGAAATATAAACTTACTTTTACTGATCTTTCAGTAAATACACTAATCAACAGTAATTTTTTTAAAACCAAAAGAAGTAATGGTTTTATTGAATTTACTATACCATTACCTGGAAGCTTATTTAAGTCCATATATTAACTTCTTCAATTTTCACACCATACTTTCTTTACCTTCAATGGAAATACCTTCAAGTTGATCTATGTAAACTTCTGGTCGATCTATGTAAACTTTCTCCTTAAGATCCCCATTCAGAAATGTTGTTTTCATATCTATCTGATGTAGCTCTAAATCAAATTGAGCCACAAATGCTAAAATTATTCTTAATGAATCTTTATTTGAGACAGGTGAAAAAGTCTCCTTATAATCAATACCATCTTTTTGAGTGTAATCTTAAGTAACAAGTCTAGTTTTATATCTTTCAATATTATCATTCGAGTCATGTTTGGTCTTAAAGACCCGTTTACAGCCAACTCATTTAGAACCTTATGGCAAGTCTACAAGATGCCAGACATTATTTTGAGCCATTGATTTCAACTCTTCTGTTATAGCATCAATCCATCTTTCAAACTTATAACTACTTACAGCTTGTGAAAATGAAACAGAATCATTATCAATGCTACAATCATAATCCTACTCTTGCAAATAAACCACATAATTATCAGAAATAACTGACATTCTAACCCTTACAAGTTTATTTAAAGTTATACCAACTGGTTCATTTGCATGAGCTAATGGTAAGTTAGGTTCTTCATGTGGTGCTTTTTCATTTTTTAAATGTTATTTTTGATTATTTTGATCTTCGAAAGCAGAAACAACTTTTGTTGTAGTTATGAGTTTAAGAATATTTATGGTTAACGACACATCAACCCTTATTTCATTCATATCCATAACTTGATTTTCAGCACTCTCACTAACCTCACAATTCTCTAAAAATTTGGCATTGGCTGTTTCAACAATTCCAGAACTATGGTTCAGACAGTAAAACATGTACCCTTTTGATTTCTCTAAGTAACCAATAAAGTAACCACTAACTGTTCAGGAATCCAATTTTCTTTCATGTGGATTATAGATAAGTGTTTCTGTTGGACAACCCCAAACATCCAAATGTCTTAAACTAGGTTTCTTTCCAGTCCATAACTCGAAAGGAGTTTTAGGAACTGCTTTACTAGGAACCCTATTTAACAAATACATAACAGTTTTAAGTGCATACACCCACAAACCTTTGGGTAATGAGAAATTACTCATCATACTCCTAACCATATCTATTAATGTTCTATTTCGCCTTTCTACCACACCTTTTTGTTGCAGTATGCCTGGCATAGTGTACTGTGCACGTAAGTCATGACTTTTGAGGAACTTAGCAAATGGACCAGGATACTGTCTAGATTCATCATACTTTCCATTATACTCACTGCCTCTATCAGATCTTATAATTTTCATTTTTCTATCTAATTATCTCTCAACCTCCTTTACAAACATCTCCAGGGTATTTACAGCTTGATATTTTTCATGCAGCAAATAGATATATCCATATCGTGAAAAATCATCTATAAAGGTGATAAAGTAATTTTCTTCATTAGAGGTCAGAGGGTTAAAATGTCCGTAAATGTTGATATGTATTATTTCAAGAAGCTGACGACTACTCATGACTCCTTTCCTACTATGTTTAGTTTGCTTGCCCTTAATTCATTCCACACATAAACCAAGTTTAGTAAAATCTAGATTCAGTAGAATCTTATTCTTTACTAATCTTTCTAACCTTTTTTTGGATATATGACCCAAACGTTTATGCCACAAGTAAGCAGAATGTTCATTCGTCAAACTACGTTTCATTCCAACACTATGATTAACAATAAATAGGGATTGAGAAAAAACATCATCAAGTTTTAATTTATATAAACCATCCATAAGCATTCCATAACCAATAAATGAATTATTCTTATGCAAATTGAAATAACCATGACCACCCTTAAAGGAATATCCACTAACATCAAGTCTAGAAACAGAAATTAAATTTCTAAAAATTGAAGGTACACAGAGATTGTCCATTAGATCCAAGTGTCAACCTGTAAGTCTCTACACCTTCAATTGGAGCCTTTATTTGGTTCCACATAAACAGAAAGTTACTAATTGGGCTTATGATTTGAGTTGTAAAGAATCCATACATAATATTGGAAACATGAGTAATAACGCTAAGATCAAACTACCAAATATTAGTAGGAACTTCAATAAGTTTGATTCAAAGCATACAGAAACATAATGTATACCTTTCTTTTCTAATTCAAAGCATATAGAAACATAATGTATACCTTTCTTTTCAAACCAACCCCCTACGTTTTAGACAATTTTTTTGATAATGTCCTTCTTTCTTGCAGAAGTGACATTTATGTAACTTTTGTCCTTCCTTTCACCATCATCAACCTGTGGAACTTTAACAAATCCTTTTTTCTTAAAATTCTTGGCCTTTGGTTTGAGTTTCTTTCCAGCTCCTTAACCCACTAGGTTAATAGAATGAACTCTTGTTTTTTTAATCTTGCTTCCTCCTTAATAAGCTTACTAGACAATTCATCAATATTCCACTTATCATTCAATGTGTTAAAATTGATGTGGAATGATAAACTGCACTAAGGAGTCTTCTACAGCCATATCCAGTGTATATACACTTTTCCGTTTACATTAAATCTTGTACATCGCTCAAGTACTAAATTAACGGTTAAGATTTAATATAGTATTAACTAATAAAACCCTAAACCAAGTTTAGTTTGGGCTTATAGAAAATATGGGCAACATAAGGCCATATCTCCTACACAAGCTATCGAGAACATGAATAGAAAACGTGAATCTGTCACCTTCCAACCTTATTGGTCGCTTCAAAGAGAAAGATGTGGAGGTGAAAATATATTGTTCATTCACTACTTGCAAGAATTCAAATCAGAAAAAAATTATGTTTCACTTTTTATCATCAAAATCTTCATGTGCCTTTCTCTTACTGATATCAATTTGAATGCAAATCTTACAGATCTAGCTCTTTTGTTTGTATCAAGGTTCATGAGCTCTGCGCTTGATTTTCTACCAATCCAGATGGTGCCATGAAGTACATTGCTTCCAAGTCATCTTCATTGCTCCCATATAGTACCTCTTTACTTTGTGGACCAAAAATGCTTCTCCCAAAAGTTGAGCTTGCTACTTCAGCAAGTAGAGGAAACTGTATCCACGCAAACGAGGCTGCTGAAATAGCAGCTAATAGTATAATTGGAATCAGAAACTTTGGTCGATGATTGAGAACTATGTACAGAGACGCACTAAACGCAATCACCATTGATGCTATAGATATAAATAAGGTCATGAGACCAATACTGAGCTTCGTTGGTAGTGATAAGAGAAAATCTTCTTCGTCGTAGCGTGAAGTGAGTATTCCCAAGAACATGAATACCGCAGTTATTGAAGAGAACAAAGCAATTGCATCTGCTGCTGCGAAAACCATGAAAGATGGTTTATTTAAAAAGAAGGGAATTCCTTTACCGTCTCTATTGCCTCCTGGAACAGTGAAAGCAGCTGCAAATACTACTGTGGCAATGAGGGCAGCTACAACTGAGCATGACGTAGCTGCGCTCTTCATCCATTTCTCACCTTGCTTGGCCAAGTCCTTGTGCAGCCTGGAAAACATCTGTCTTGGAGTTTCTCCATAATTATTTGTCTTTTCCCTGAATGATGGTTCAATGACATTCTCCACTTCCTGTCAGATTACGAACATTAGAATTTGAAGGAAAGAGACAGTATATTCAATCAAAATACTGAGTTTGTGGGACGTATTGTGAAAATGGAGAGTATTAAGTTAGTTGTTACTTTGAACCATTGCAACTCTCGTTGCATCTGCAAGGCTGCACCAGAAACCTTGTTTGATGGATTTAGATTTGCTGCCAAATGCAAGATGGAATTGCCTGAACTACGGCCCTGAAGACAACCAGTCGCAAAATACCTCTGCAAATTCATTTGATACAAGAGATTGTACACATTTTCTTGGCGGTGTTCAACCGACAAATGAATCACATTGCGGTTTTCGTCATCAGTTAGCCAAATCGCATATGGATGGGCCTTAATAATCTCTGTTACAATCTCTTGAATTCCCAGTTCAGCAGCATCAAATGCTGGACGCTTTAGTTTTTCCTCAAAATCTGGTTGTCTATTCTCTACAATTTTCTGACAAATTATCTTCACCATTTCAACTGCTTGCAAGTGTGTCAGCTTTTTGTCATAAACATTTTGCAGTGGTCTAAACCAGGTGAAAGATACATAACTGCAATTGGGATCTTGGCACCTTTGATAGATTAACCTGGTAAAAAATCCTACATGGTAACCACTGTAGAATGCTTGAGGCTTTTTTGACAACAGCTCCAAGGCAGTTCTCTGTTCACTGTCAATTTGTGTTGCTAATTCAGGGTGTTTTCTAAGCAATTTCAATGCTATACCTGGTAATCGATAGAGAACAAGTTAGTGAGGCTTGGAAGGGGTTTTGAACTATACACCTACAGCTACAACTCTAATTGTATCATAACGAATTAGGGATTTCTACACCCATTACTCGGGAGAATATTAGCACACTTTGCTTCTAATTGAACTCTAATTCACTGCAATATGTAATCCCATTGTTAGCTGAAAAGCACG
This sequence comes from Erythroxylum longipes, assembly GCA_027563885.1. NCBI lineage: Eukaryota > Viridiplantae > Streptophyta > Magnoliopsida > Malpighiales > Erythroxylaceae > Erythroxylum > Erythroxylum longipes. The sequence goes on along the minus strand of JAOQMS010105350.1, from coordinate 12,573 downwards.
CCAAGGGTCAAAGTTAATCAACTAATTGTTCACACATTCTCAGACAATGACAATAGTAGCAACTTAACTTGTTCACGCATTCGCACACGTTGACTTGCAACTTAGCTAGATTACAATTAAGGATGAGAAACCTGTAGCTTCGCTAGATTATAATTAAGGGCAAGAAAGCTGTACCAACCGTATGCATCAGCAAATATCAAAAGATTAAGTAATTGGATGCCAAGTTCGCCAGAGAACAAGCTCGGATCTGCAGCTTCACTGCAGGCTAGAAGGTAACGAACCGTTTCCAAGCGGTCATGCCTGGCAGCTTCATGAATTGGTAAGAGATTGGATCTGTTCGTCATCTGTGGCAATCTTGGATTTTTCTGGACCATGAGTTTCACTGCTTCAAGATTCCCAACTATGGCTGCCAAGTGAAGTGCAGTGCTGTTGTCTACGTCAGGGTAAGCTACATCAGCCACAGGCAGTACATCTAGGAGCTTTTCAACGAACATATTGCTATGGCCTGTGCCAACTGCAATATGGAGAGCAGTCTCGTTCTTGACCGTGAGCCCAGTTGTGAACGACAACGGAGCACTTTCATCCATGAAGATCCTCCTCGCAGTGTCCCAGTCACCTCGTAGCGCAGCTTTATAGAGCTTCAACTTAAGTACGTCGGTCAAAACCATGATCTGGAAGTGGGTTTGGCAATCTTATCACCTGGTTCTTCCTGCAAAGTCAATGGCAATTGTTTGTTTTTCTTACAATGCTTCATCGTTCTTATAATAAAAGAGTCCTGTAATGAAACGCTATGATGGAATACCAGCTGTTGACAGCGTGATTGGTTCAGGGTAACAGTTCTTCTATTGCCCATCAATTCCTAATAATTAGGTATTTTGTTGTTTGATTAAAAAAACTCAATAGAATAATTATTCGTAAGATTAATAATTCTTGCTGGTTGCTGTTGCTATCCTACTTCTTCACTCAAGCTGCAACTTTCAGATTAGATGTTAGAAATTTGCTTCAACAGCTACTGAACTTTATGCTTCTGCTCTAAGAAAGATGAAGAGGATTGAACCTTAAAGGACTGATTGTATTTTCTGTAGGATGTTGTAATTATCACTCTAGTGATCAATGTAAATTCCTCACAAGTGTTTGTAAAGTTTTGGTTTGAGCTATAAGTATGAGATTCTGCTAACACTTCAGTAATGGAATTTTAACATCAAATTTTGTCTCTCCACTCTAAGTTTTTCAGCACAATTCTCACAATGATCTCAGTACAACTTTTACAACACTGAAGAAGAACGACAGGAAAAATGAAAGCAAAGGCTTTTTTTAAAAATCTATTTCTGCAGTTGTTTTTTTACTAAAAAGTAAGCATGGCAATGGGAGCCCGGCCCGGTCTGACCCGTTTTTGGCCTCGGTTTGGCGGGCTATGGGCAGGCCAGCCCGCACGGGCCACGGGCGGCCCGGCTCAACCCGCGGCCAGATAAAATGGCGTCGTTTTGTTCAAAACGACGCCTTTTTATTTTTTAATTAAAAAATATAGAAGTGCCGTCCGGCCGGGTCGCGGGCCGGCCCATCCCTGCCCCCCATGTTTGAGGTCGGGCCAAGGGCGGCTTGGGCCCGGCCTGGCCCATTAACATCCTTACTAAAAAGAGATCTGGAGCTTTACATATTAGGTCTCACATTTTGTGCCATCTTACATCAATGGCTGGAAATGAAAATCAAAAACAAACTAAAGAGTAAGATTTTGACATGTATCTCACTCTCATTGTTTGATCAGAAATCAAAAAACAAGTATGCTGTCTGAATTTTTAGCAAAACCTGACAATGTTTCTGCTAAGGTATTAAGACTGCAAAAACTGATATTGTTGGGACCACAAGCTACATGAAATTCGGATGTGAGCTTTTTGTGATCACTTTTGATGACAATTAAAATTTAATCTGAATTTCTTAGCTTTAGTTGACTCCTTTTTCAGCTTCCTTGGAATCATTGACTTTTGCTTCAAGTCTTCTTCTTTCAGCTGAATTGTAAATTCTAGACTCTGCATTGGTTTTGTTCCAGTTTTTCATCTTAAAAGTCTTCACTACAACTTGGTTCAGACTTTCAATTCTTCCTGCTTTGATCTTCAATTATTTGAGCTCTCTTCCTTTGATCCATCCACCTCTGAATAATTCCCATGATCATCATTTCCAGCTTCCATTTACACCTGGAATCCTTCAGTTTTCCTTTTAGCCTTCTCTTCTTCCTTGCTTTGACAGACATAGCCAATTCCTCCACCATCTTTAATAATGCAGGCTGCATAAAACAATTCAACTCAACAGCTCCTCCTTTGTTTTGAGGAGCCTGCATACCTATCAATTTCCTTAAAGCTTCGAATCTCCATCTTGGCAATGCCTTTGTGAATAAATCAGCAAGTTGAAAGTTTGATCTGCAAAAAGCCATCTTAACCTCCTTTTCTTCGATCAATTCCCTGACATAGTGATACTTCACCTTCATATGCTTAGTTCTCACATGATCAGATGGATTCTCAGCCATTGAAATGACAGCACTAGAATCACAGTAGATTGTCACACATTTCTCCTTCAATTCATCTACATCTATCAGAATTTTCTTCAACCATTGAGCTTGTTTGGTAGCCATGTTTACTGCCACATATTCAGCCTCAGCTGATGATTTTGCTACACTCCTTTGCTTCTTCGAACACCAGGCAAAAATTCCAGTCCCTAAGCTACAACAATAACCTCTTCTACTTTTGCACTCATTACTTCCAGCATAACTTGCATCACTAAACACATACAACTCTACCTTTTCTCCTCTTCCATACCAGATTCCATAATCAATAGTGTGTTTCACATACCTCAATATTCTTCTAGCATATAAAGCATGTTGTCTTGAAGGGTTGTGATTGAAACCAGCCATTATATTCATAGCACATGCAATATCAGGCCTTGATGTGCTTAAATACATTAAAGATCCAATCATGCTTCGATAATAAGTTACATCAAATTGCTCACCTAGTTTTGTAGCTTCTAGCTTCAGCTGATACTCTATGGGAGTTGTCATGGGACTACTATCCTTCAAACTCAACTTTTCAATCAGCTCCTCTGCATATTTCCTTTGGTGAATGAAGATTCCATCACTTCTTTGATCTATTTCCAATCCCAAAAAATCTCTCATTTCTCCTAAATCAGTCATCTGAAATTCAGACTTCATTAGATCCTTGAAGTCTTCTATCAGTTTGTTCTTGGTTCCTATTATCAGTAAATCATCCACATACAAAGAACATATCAGTTTTTCTCCCTCACTGTTTTTTACATACAGTGTAGCTTCACTTTTGCTTCTCTTGAAACCATTCTGCATCAGATAGCCATTGATTCTTGAATACAATGCTCTTGGAGCTTGTTTCAACCCATATAGAGCCTTAACCTGCTTGTAAACTTTCTGCTCTTGTCCCTTTTTCACATACCCTTCGGGTTGCTTCAGGTACACTTCCTCATCCAACATTCCATTAAGGAATGCACTCTTCACATCCATTTAATGCACTTTCCATCCATTATTTGCTCCCAATGCCAGCAGTAGCCTCATCGTATCAAGTCTTGCCACTGGAGCATAGGTTTCAGTGTAGTCCACTCCATATTCCTGCTTATACCCTCTTACAACTAATCTAGCTTTATACTTGTTGATAGATCCATCCAGATTCAGCTTTGCCTTATAGATCCACTTCGAGTCTACTACTTTGGTTTCTGGATTAGGCAGATCTACCAGCAGCCAAGTCCCATTTTCCTCTATTGCCTTTATCTCTTCATCCATTGGACCTTGCCACACACCTTGTTTAATTGCCCGATTGTAAGTTTTTGGTTTAGCTCCTGCAGACATGGCATATTTGGATACCATGAGTGCATCATCTGGTTCTTCTTCATCTGCATCATTGTACCTGAAATCAAACAAAGGGTTAGTTTCATTATAAATTGATGCCAGATCCCTCTCCTTATGTGCACTGTCAGAGCTGGAAGTCACCTTCTGATTTTCTGAACTCAATTCCTCATTTTCTGAGGTAGGTGACAACTCCTCCTGATTCCCTTCTTCTCCTAAATTGTCTGAATTTTGTTGTTATGGCTGAGATGTCTCACCTTGATTCCCTTCATCTTCAGAATTATTGGAATCTCCAGCTGCTATCACTTCATCATGTGGTTCTTCTCTCATAACCTCATCAACAACTGGTTCATTCAGTGGTATTTCAATGTCAACTCCTCCTGACTTCTTGACTGTAGGCTCTCCCCACTTCCATCCTTCATTTTCATCAAATTTCACATCTCTAGACATAACCATCTTCTAAGTTTCTGGATTGTAAATTCTATACCTTTTAGATTTTGTACTATATCCCATCATAACTCCTTTGACTGCTTTTTCACCTAACTTTGTTCTCTTAGGATCTGGAATATGCATGTAAGCTAAGCATCTAAAAACTCTCAAATGTTGCACCTTTGGTTTAACACCAAACTAGATTTCAAAGGGAGTTTCTCCTTCAGTGCTCTAGTCTTCAATCTGTTTTGTAAGTAGACTGCAGTGAAACAAGCTTCTGGCCAAAATCTTCTAGGTACATTCATTCCAAACATCATGGACTTTGCCATCTCCACAATTGTTCTGTTTTTCCTCTCTGAAACTCCATGCTGCTGTGGTGAATATGGAATTGAAAACTGATGGAAAATGCCTTCCCTTTCAAAGTAGTTTTTCATTTCTTGAAACATACTTTCCTTCTCTATCACTTCTCATACATCTCACCTTCCTTCCACATTGACTTTCAGCTTCAGCTCTCCATACTTTAAAGAAGCCAAACACTTGATTTTTGCTCTTTATAAAGTAAATCCATGAATACCTTGACAGATCATTAATGAACTCCATATAATATCTACTTCCTCCAGCTGATTGTGTCTCCACAGGTCCACAAACATCAGTGTGTACCAGTTACAACTTCTCTGTGGCTCTCTAATCACTTGCTGGAAAAGGTAAAACATGGCTTTTTGCTTTTGCACAAGCTTCACACACTGATTTTAACTTGCTGCTCAAATGTGTTATTCCATGAACTAGCTCTCTCTTCTGCATATCAATGACATATTCCGGATTTGCATGTCCATATCTTCTATGCCATAATTGAGTTAACTCTGTCAATGGAATGGCAGCAAATGCTCCATCCACTTCTGTCATTTTAATCTTAAAAACTCTGTTGATCATCGGAATCTTGTGCACCAACTCACCTTGTTCATTAAAAATCCTGCACATTTCATCTTCAAAGTGAAATTTGTATTTCTTTTCCAATAACTGACCAACATTAATCAAATTCTGATCTAGTTCAGGGACGTAATACACTTCCTTAAGAATTGTGTTTCCAGCCCTTGTAGCTAATTTCACAGCCCCCTTCCAAGATACTGGTATGATTTCTCCATTTCCAATCTTTACCATTGTATTTATACTGGTATCCTTCTTCACCAATGCTTCTCTTCCTTTTGTCATGTGGTTGGAACACCCACTGTCTACTAGCCACTCAGTTCCTTTCTCATCCTTTGCAACACCTTTACTCATTTCAACAACAGACTCAATTTTCATGTTTCTATGACAAGCCTCAACTACAAATACACTCTCCTCAGTGACTGGTTTTTCTATTGGTTTACTGGTTTGTGATGATCCAGGTTGATTGTTTGAGATGTTCTGTTGGTTACCTAAGAAGTTAGGAAAGTTTTCAGATTGTGGCTAAGATGAGAGATTGTTGACAGAATATGTAGTTTGGGGTTGTTGGCTTGATAATTGGGAGTGTATAGGGTGGTAAGACATTTGGTGAGTGAAGGTTGATTGAGGTGCATATGGCTGAGTTGTATGAGGTTGAGGGGTACATGTTTGAGATAACAAAGATTGAGAGCTGTAATGTTGGAGAAATGGTGCATTTTCAGAGTTTGCAACATAATGTGCTTGATAAATTTGTGATCCACGAACATTTTGGTAGGGCTGAGTTTGAATTGGTATTTGGTTTGATGTAGTGTTCTGTTTTTGTAAGGGATGGATTGGTTGTGGCTTACCAAAAATGGGGCTTTGAGGATTTTGTTGCTCTTTCAACCATTTCTCATAACACACCATCTTTGAATGTCCCCTTTTTCTGCAATGTATGCAGTCCACATTCTCATTCCAGAAACATTCTTCAGCTGCATGGTTATTCTTCCCACAAAACTTGCAATTTGGAAACATTCCCCATCTTGAAGTTCTAGGTCCACTTTGCATTCGGTTGGAATTATTTCCAGCATATTGGTTGGTTGCTTGGAAATTTTGGGGATGGTTTAAATAAGGTAATTGCTGAGGGAATTGTGTTTAGGGATACATTTGAGGCATCTGATATGGCATTTGGTTTTGGTAGGACTGGTTCTGAGGAAATGAGGTTATCTGGTAAGGATTTTGGTTACTTTGTGGTTGGTTCTGTAAATGTGGAGGCATCTGAGGTTGCACAACATTTGATTCAGGTTGGTTTTGAGTCTGATTTTGAGTTTGGGTGAGGATTGGGGGGTTTTCTGGCACTTTAAAACGTTCAGCCTTCAAAGCATACTCCTCTCTTTCCCTTCGAATCTCATGTTTCTCTTCATGCATCTCCAACACATTAAAAACTTGCTCCAATGTCACAAAACTTGGATTATTACAAAACTACCATTCTACAGGTGCTATGCTTGCTTCAAATCTCAAAGGCAATCTGCTCAGGAACTTATCAACCAATCTATCAGTATTGGTGTTTTCTCCAAACTCCTTCAGCTGTTGGACTAAATTCATAAATCTAGTTTTTACGGCTCCCACATTCTCTTCATCCTTCATCGAGAAGTTCTCAAAGCTTCTCATCACAGCCTGTTTCTTCAACCTCAATGACTGAGCTGAGCCCACATACTCCAGCCTCAATGTTTCCCACAATTCTTTGGCACTTTTGCAACTAGCATATCATAGCAAAACTGTCTCACTAACTACTGACCTCAGGAAAAAAAAAGAACTTTGAATTCCTTGTCTCTGTCGTGCCTGATTCTTGTTAATTGTTGGTCTGTTAATTCTGTTGTTCTCTTAATATCAGTCACTCCTTCAGTTACCACATCCCAGCATTCACACATTCTAAGATAGTCCTCAACTCTAAGAGCCCAAGCTCTGTAATTTTCACCAATTAAAACTGATATGTTGGCCTGTACACTTTGCAGATTCATTCCAGGGAAACTCGTACCTGCCATGGTTTTGGTTCAGTCCAGGTTGTGTGAACCGTGTAGCTCTGATACCACTTTTGCTGGTTGCTGTTGCTATCCTACTTCTTCATTGAAGCTACAACTTCCAGATTAGATGTTCGAAATTTTCTTCAACAGCTACTGAACTTTATGCTTCTGCTCCAATAAAGATGAAGAGGATTGAACCTTCCCTTTAATGTACCGATTATATTTTTTGTGGGATGTTATAATGATCACTCTAGTGATCAATGTAAATTCCTCACAAGTGTTTGTAAAGTTTTGGTTTGAGTTATAACTATGAGATTCTGCTAACAATCAGTAATGGAATTTTAACATCAAATTCTGTTTCTCTCCACTCCAAGTTTCTCAGCACAACTTTTACAACACTCAAGAAGAACGACAAGAAAAATGAAAGCAAAGGTTTTTTTATCTATTTCTACAACTGCTTTATTACTAAAAAGAGATCTGGAGCTTTACATATTAGCTCTCACACATTTTGTGCCATCCTACATCAATGGCTGGAAATGAAAATAAAAAACAAACTAAAGAGATTTTGACATGTATCTCACTCTCATTGGTTGATCAGAAATCAAAGAACAAGTGTGTTGTCTGAATTTTTAGCAAAACCTGACAATGTTTCTGCTAAGGTATTAAGATTGCAAAAACTGATATTGTTGGGACCACAAGCTACATGAAATTCGGATGTGAGCTTTTTGTGATCACTTTTGATGACAATTAAAAATTAATTCTGAATTTCTTAGCTTCAGTTGACTCCTTTTTCAGCTTCCTTGGAATCATTGACTTTTGTTTCAAGTCTTCTTCTTTCAGTTGATTTGTAAATTCCAGACTCTGCATTGGTTTTGTTCTAGTTCTTCATCTTAAAAGTCTTCACTGTAACTTGGTTTAGACTTTCAATTCTTCCTGCTTTGATCTTCAATTATTCGATCTCTCTTCCTTTGATCCATCCACTTATGAATAATTCCCATGATCATCATTTCCAACTTCCATTTACACCTGGAATCCTTCAGTTTTCCTTTCAGCCTTCTCTTCTTCCTTGCTTTGACAGACATAGCCAATTCCTCCACCATCTTCAATAATGCAGGCTGCATAAAACAATTCAACTCAACAATAATTCCCAAACATGAGGAATAGGTATTTTGGTGGAAGGGGAGGGACGAACTTGTATAAAAGATTTTTGTTTGTTGTGTTTACCAAAAAAATCGTCTCTCATATTCCCCCCAATCAGAAACTCTCACACACGTATCGTCTGCTCTCACTCGTGCCCAGTGGCTCTCTCTCCCTCTTCAGTCTCTCGTCTCTTTTCTCCACTTTCTGGTCTAGTCTCACTCATGCTCTTCATCTTTGGCTCAGTGGGTCTCCTCACTCTTCACGCTAACGTCTATTTTCTCCAACATTTCTCTACCATTTGCGCTGATTCGGTAAGGACAACCTTTCCCCTAACATTTGTCTCAACATTTCTTTCTTGAGAACTCAGGTCTTTGAGAGTCTTTTTTTGGTAACAAGAAGTGTTGTTTCTTCGTCTTCAAACTGGATTGATTGGTATGTTTCGAAATAATGTCTGGTTTTTATTTTGTCAAATAATGTGTGGTTCTAGGTAAAGATCATGTCTTTTTTTAATTTTTGGTCAGTTTTATCTCTTTACCCTATTCGGTATTTTAAAGGTTGGATATGTTTTGTCCATGATGGGTTTGGTTGAGTATAAGATTATAAGGTGTTGATGTTGATGATTGTAAGGGCTTAAAAAGCTCTTGTCTCTTTGGATCTTTGACTTGCATTCAAATTTTCCATGATTAACCTTATGTTGTGTTTGTTTATTAAACCCTTTTTGTTTGGTGTTAGATTTTGTTTCTTCTCTGGTTACATATTATTAGTAGAAAACCAAAGTTCCTTCATTCTATTTTGGCTATATTATCTTCACCTCTATTGATAATATTCATGTTTGTTGTCTTTACCATGGTGTTCACTGTATTTCAGGAATTATTCTGTCAGGCAAAGTATAAAGAAGTAGCAGAACTTGCTGTAGAATCTTCACAAGGACTTCTCTGAACTCCTCCTACAGTTGCTAAGTTTCAGGTTAGTGATGAACAAAGTGTTCTATATATTGAATTGTTGGACTTGAATATAAAGTGGAAGTGAGCTGGTTCATAGCTTTTTGATTCATAAATTTTAGGTGTGTATATATATGCCTAAAACATGATGTAGGAAACCTGATACATTTACTTTCTCTAACATTTTCTGTCCTAAAATTGGGACAACCTTTATAATGACTTATTTGATTTTAGCTTATTGTCTTTTTTGAAATCAATGAACTTTAGCATATGTTTATCCTTAACATAGTACATACATCTCTTACATCGTAAATTGTTTGAACAAATTTATGCAAATACATTAGAATTTTTTTTTGCATTCATGGCTCGTTTCAATTTGAGTTTACTTAGAAATGCCAAAAGAACAAAAAGGATTATAGTTATGTTGACTGTATAGTTACAGTTGTGTAATGTTGTTAGTTCGTTATTGAGTTGGCAACGAAGGCTTCTTTATATAGTTATAGGCCAAGGGTTAGAAGTTATTTTCTAAATTTTCTATGTAAATCGAGATTATGTGATACGAATTGTGCATGACAATGATGAGTCATGTATTTCAAAGGTTAGGATGAATAGACAAGCTTTTTTTAAACTATGCGAAATGTTAGAAAGTATAGGAGGATTAAAGTCAATAAAAACATGTTTATTAATGAAATAGTAGCAATTTTCTTACATATTATTTCTCATCGTGATAAAAATCGAGTTATTAGGAAAAATTTTAGAAGGTCAAGTGAGACAATTAGTTGATGTTTTCATAACGTTTTAAATACAGTGATGCATTTACAAGATCTTTTGTTTAGAAAACCTGAGCCCATACTAACAAACTCTTCGGACCATTGGTGGATGTGGTTTAAGGTAGATAATCACCTTATTAGTTTTATAAGAAAATATAGTGAACCATGATTAAGGTTCATCATTATTTTTTATTTCATTTGAATTGTAGAATTGCTTAGGTGCTCTAGATGGGACATATATCATGGTTAATGTGCTAATTAAATATAAGCCTAGATTTTAAACTCGTAAGGGCGACATTGCAACAAATATGTTAGTGTGTGCACACTTAACATGCAATTTGTTTATGTTCTTTCTAATTAGGAAGGGTCAGTAGATGATGGGCGAGTTCTTCGTGATGCAATTACTAGGAGAGATGGCCTAAAAGTGCCTCATAGTAAGCTTTCCTACATGATATGGGAAGGTTGTTTGAAATTTTCTAAATGAGAAAATGTAAATTGAATAACTGATGTAGTGTTTTTTTATATAGGTTGCTATTATCTAGTCGACACAGGTTATACAAATTGTGAGGGCTTCCTTGCACCTTTAGAAGTCAAAGGTACCATTTGAATGAATAGCATCAAGGTTACCAGCCACGAACTCCAAAGGAATTTTTTCATATGAAACATGCGACTACACACAATGTAATTGAGCAGTGTTTTGGGTTATTAAAAATTAGGTGGGCTATTCTTAGGAGTCTATCATTTTATCCAATAAAGACAAACAATCGAATTATTATAACTTATTATTTGCTTCATAATTTTATTAGGGAGGAGATGAGTTTGATCCCATAGAGAGTGATTTAGGGATTATTTTCACACCAATCTAGTTGTTGAGGAGGAGTGTATAACTACTATTGACCAAACTAATGCTTGGACAAATTGGAGAATTGAATTAGCACGCGAAATATTTAATGAATGGCAAACATCTAGGCAAAATAACAGTTGAAATTTTTTAGGTGTTCTATTATGTTTGAGTGTTAGGAGGTTTTATATTATTGTTTATGTAAGTTGTTGTATTCTTTGTTGTTTATGTTGTACGCTGTTATTGTAGACTATATTGTTCTCATAAGCTATTGATGCTTAAAGTTAATAAAATGAAGAATTTTATGAATGTTTTTATTTTTCCTTTATTATGATGATTATTTTTTTATTTATCAATATTGGTTTAATTTGGTAGATAAGTATATCGAGAAATTCCCCGTCAACTATTAATTCTTAATGTTCAAAAGGGACAAAAAGAAAGTGGAACTATGATGAGGATGTTGTGCTAGTTTCCTGCATGCTTAATTTGCATAAAGTGGGAACGTACAATGCTGATACTGAATTTAAAGCTGGCTAACTAAATGAATTAGAAAGAATGGTAGCAACAAAGCTCCCTAATTCAAACTTAAAAGCCAGACCTCACATAGAGTCTAGGATTAAGACTTTAAAGAAAAAGTGGGGCATTATTTATGACATGGTAAGGAAAGATACTAGTGGATTTGGATGGGATACCAAAAAGAAGATTGCCACTGCTGAAGATCATGTATGAGACTCTTACTTAAGTGTAAATATTGAACTTTTAACTTGTTTTAAGTATTTTCTTTAACTACTTTCTTATCATTTATATAAATTATTGATTTTTTTCTATCTTATTAGAGTCACAAAGATGTTGCTCAATTTCAAAGGAAGAGCAATGAATTGACTAAGATTTATGGACAAGATCGTGCAACTGGAAATGATGCACAAACTGCTGTGAATATTCTTGAAGAAATGGAAAGGCAAGAAGGTGTAGGTGGGATAAATGAAGATGGTGAAGATCAATATGAACGTGGTTTGCATGACATAGATGATTCCTTTACCCATCCTCAAACATCAAATCTTGAAAGACAAGCTAAAAATATTTCAGCAAAGAGGAGAAAAAGGAGTAATGATAAAGGAGAAGCAAGCCGTGTATATTCAATTATTGTTGCTGTCAGAATGTTGGGTGGTACCATGAATCAAATTGGAGAAAAATTGTGTAATAGTATTAGGATTGAAACTTATATTCAACAAAGAGTTGAACATTTAGATAGTGCATTGGGTGAGATAGAGGGACTCGCAGATTATGAAAGGGATACTATTTAGGCAAAATTTCTGATCATCCTATACAAATGCTTGTGTTTTTAGTCTTGTGCCTTCTAGAAGACTTTGATGGGTAAGGAGGTTTTTTTGCTATACATTGAAGATTATGTTGAAGTTTAAATATTTTATTTAGTTATTTAAAATAGAGCTGAAACTTTTTTTTATTCAACTAAATAACTTTTTCGCAATTTAAAGCCCTTTGTTATTTTTATTTTCAATATCATTCCATTGTTATTTTATATTTAAGTTGCGACTATATAATGAATGCTAACATGAGTCGGACTAAATTCATGAAGTATATGAAGGAAAATTTAACCATTGCAAAATGTTAGAAAGTCGTATGATAAGAAGAAAATTAATAATAATAA
>JAOQMS010105311.1:0-17948 GCA_027563885.1 Erythroxylum longipes | reverse complement strand
AATGAAATGAGGAAGAAGTTGATTTTAAAAACATTGTGGTTTTCTATTAATGCTTTATTGGTAAAATTGATATGATGACATGTGGAATGAATATAGTGATCGCACGTAGCTCACCCTTATCATAGGATATGTACCGGAATGACCTACGGGCGTCCCGGGGCGTCCCCAACGGTAAGGGGGTGCTACACATAGATTTCAAGAGTTTTATCCCATTAGTCATAGGAAGAAACCCTCTCTTGGACTACTTCATGCTAAACCTCTTTAGCACTTTATTTATATATGTAAATTGTGAAAGACCTAGCAACTTTCTTGATCTATTTCTATAGATCTTTATTCCCAATATATAAGTTACTTCTCTAAGTTCTTTCATGGAAAAATTTTGTGACAACCAAAATTTGACTGATTGCAAACTTGAGACATTATTTCCTATTAGTAATATGTCATCCACATATAACATAAGGAATATGATAACAATCCCACTAACCTTCTTGTACACATAAGGTTCATTAGAATTTATGAGAAACCAAACTCTTTAAGTGTCTCATCAAATAAAATGTCCCAACTCTTAGATGCTTGCTTCAATTTATAATTAGATTTCTGAAGCTTACGTACCTTTTTGCCATCTTTGGATATAAAGCCCTCAAGTTGTATCATATACACATCCTCAATTAGGTTTCCATTTAGGAAAGACGTCTTCACAACCATTTTCCATAACTCATAATCATAATGAGCAACAATGAATAGGAGTATTTTAATGGATTTAAACATGGATAAGGGGCTAAATGTCTCATCATAATCAACTCTTTGTCTTTGACGATAACCTTTAGCAATTAACCTCACTTTATAGGTAATCATATTACCATCCATGTCGATTTTCTTCTTGAAAATCCACTTGCACCCTATAGGTTTTAGCCTTTCAGGTGGGTCAACCAAAATCCATACTTGGTTTTCAAACATGGAATTCATTTCGGACTTTATGGTTTAAAGATAATTTTCAAATTCTGAACTCTTCAGAGCCTCTTCATAGGTTGTAGGCTCATCGTCCTCTATAAGCAATACGTCATTATATTCATTTACAAGAAATTCATATCTCTCTTAAGCATTACATATCCTATTTAGCCTACGAACATTTTATGTGTCAAAAGGTTTAACTATTGTCTCATCTTTATAAACAACAATCTCGTGTTTAGGCAGTTGATCTATGTCTGTTTGAGCTTCACGAACTTTATCAAGTTCAACTTTGCTCCCACTATCTTCTCTTAGAAGAAACTCTTTCTCTAAAAAGATTGCATACTTTAAGATAAACTTCTTTTTCTCTAAAGCATTTTAGAATTGATATCCAATTTTTTCTATAGAATATCCTACAAATAGATATTTATCATATTTCGCTTCAAGCTTGTCTGATTAAATCTGCTTCATATAATTTGGATAGCCCCAAGCTTTCATATGAGAAAGATAAGGTTTTTTGTTAGTCCATCTCATATGGAGTAACATCAACTGATTTTGAAGGGACTCTGTTTATCACATAAATAGCAATCTCGAGTGCATGACCCCAAAAGTATTTCGGTAGATTTGCTAAGCCCATCATTGACCTTACCATGTCTAACAAGGTTCAGTTTCTCCTTTTAGCCATACCATTATATTGCGGCTTGTAAGGTAGAGTCCATTAGGATACAATCCCGTTATCTCTGAGATAAGTTAGAAACTCTAGAAACTCTAGAAACTCCTTGTTCAAGTTTTCAAAACTTCAATCTGATCGAAGTGTCTTGATACTTTTACTAAGCTATTTCTTTACTTCATGTATAAATTATTTGAACATTTCAAATGCTTCAGACTTGTATCTCATTAGATACAAATACCTATATAGTGAATAATCAACAATAAAGGTAATAAATTACATAAAACCACCTCTAGCATGAATGGATATCGGACCACATACATCATAATGTATTAGGTCTAATAACCTATTCACTCATTCACCCTTTCCTTTAAAAGGTAATTTAGTCATCTTGCCTAACAAGAAAGATTCATATGTGTCATATGATTCATAATCAAATGCTTTGAAAAATTTAAATGAAATCCCGTTTTATTAAGATATGAAATAGATACAATGTTCTTTGTCACAACGAGTACATAATAACAATTATCCAAAATTAACTCTATCCCACTAGGAAGATACCAAACATAGGTTCCTACGGCTAATGCAACAACTCTTGCTCCATTTCCTACATGTAGGTTCAACTCTCTCTTCTTGAGCGCTCTATTATCCCTGAGACCCTACATATCAACATATATATGTGAGTCACATCCGGTATCTAATGCTCAAATGTTATGATTAGAAATAGTATTAAGCTCAATAACAAATAACATACCTGAAGGAGACGGTGGAACATCTAATGCCTTCTTCTGCTTCAGCGACTCCAGATAGGCTTTGCAGTTCCTTTTCTAATGTCCTTCCATGTTGCAATGGAATCATATCCCCTTTGATATAGTCTCCTTTGCTTTCTTCTTGGCTACACGTCCCACTAGCTTCTTCGACTTCTTCTTCTTCTTTTGGTTCCTTTTGCGAGAACTATAAGGAGAGTCCACCAGAATCATAGCCTTACTATCTTTCTTGACAGTTTGCTCAGCTGTTTTAAGTAGATTAATCAGTTCAGGTATCGAAGTGGATATTTGGTTCATCTGATAGTTAAGCACAAACTGTGAATAACTATCGATCAAACCAGTCATAATTAAGTCTACACTTAATTCATGATCCATTATGAAACTCAAACTAGCTAATCTCTCAATGTATCCATTCATCTTCAGCGGATACTGTACTGGAGATGATCCCTCATCCATCTTAGAGTGGAAAAGTAACCTTGAGGTCTCAAACCTTTCAGATCAAGCTTGCTTATCAAATAATTCCCTTAGATGGTAGATATGGTATGAGCATCCATAGCCTTGTGTTGCTTTTACAGTTTTAGTAATATAGAGGCCAGCATTATACAGCTAGCCAACTCACTATCATCCAGTAGCTTCTTGTAAGCTTTTTGATCCTCATCAGATACATCGGTAGCAGGGGGATCAGGAAGTGGTTCATCTAGGACAAATCATAGTTTCTCATATTTAAGAACAATTATCAAATTCTATAGACAATCTAAGAAGTTAGGTCCTGTGAGTTTGTTGGATTCTAATAGAGAGCATAGGTTCACACTGGACGAAGACATCGTAGCGATTCAATAACCCAAAAGAATGAGAGAAAGTGTTAGAATGTACACTAATGCATATTAACAAGGACTTTAATCACATGTATTATGGTCCTACTATTTTTTATCCAAATCCATAGCCCGTACTACGAATTCGAGAAAACTTATAGTTTTCCTAATGGGTTAATATCCATTATCATTAAGAATGACCTTATGTTTGCCCAACAAGCCACCTTAGGTCAATCAGTAGGTATCATTCATACCAATTGCATTCAGTTATGCAACTATCGACTTGTGTCGTTAACTATTGATTTAGCACACTCATTGGGTTACTAGCTATTAATTTGTATATATCCCATGTATATAATTCAACTTCGCCTTTATCCACGTTGACCTTTGGTTTGCCTAACAAATCAACGCTTCCAGCTAGGACCAACTTATTAATCCAGAAATCTAATTTCCATGGTTTGAACATATTCATGTAGAGCGGTTTTAAGTTTACTCAACAACCCAAATTTAAAAGAACTCTAGTTCTTGTCATATCAATAGAAGGCATAAGTCCTAATGTTTTAGTTGAGGGATTTATTCTTAGGTCTCATCAATACTTGGATGATATTATATCTATAATCTGAATATATATATATGTGATATATGGACAACTCAATTAAATTGAGCCTATGTCCATAACCTCCCTTAAAATGCATTTAATGCATATATCACAGAAAGGAGGTTTAATTTAGGTTGTGACTTGACTGTGCATCAAAAGTTTGTAATTCAATTCAACTCTTGAACCAAATTGGGTAATAGTGTTAGTCTTGGCTAATTCAAATTATGAAAGTGATTTGATTAGGAACCTTAAATTTTCAATTATTTTGATGTCCAAAATAAACACTTTAATTCTAGTACATATGTCTTTTTCTAGTCACACTAGAAATGCAATGGTCTACTTGGATTAATTCTAAATTAATCCCCAAGGTTTCAAAAATTTAGAAACATCAATTAATCATCTAAAACATCCCAAGGTCATCTCTAATTTATCAAGACAATTTCGGCACAAGCCAAAAAATATCTTAATGACCAAATTCATCAAGATAAATAAGTTAATCTACTAAACACTAAAGAGACCGATTCGGTGTCTGGAAATTTTTTGGAACCCTAATTTTAAGCACATGCACTTAGCATACTACTAGCATCAAAATAATACATTTCTTATCTCATAAAAAAATTTTAAGGTCTTATAATTGAACCACATACACATAACAAGTCAACTTCATCAGCTTTCAAAAAGCTTACCAATGTTGACTCTGACTTGATTTATTAATTGAATCAAATTCAATTAATTCTGGAAAAATTACAGAGTCGTATAAACATTCTAAATGTGCCTAATAAACAATTCTAGAAACTAATTCTTAAGAATTATTTATTAACTTAGAAGAATCAGCTAGCACATCACATGTCTATAACCATTGTTATATTACTTCTAACATTAGTCGTACTCTATCATATTACTTCTAACATTAGTCGTACTGTACATCATGCATCCATAAGGTAATTACTTTAACAACAAGTGTCATGCATGTCATACACATAGAAACATCTTATCTTGAATTCCCATACAGAAAATTCATTAAAAAAATTTATAAAATTAATATGGAATTTACAGGCATGCATGTTCATCAGATTTCCAAAATTTCTCAGAACTTCATACATGCATCAGGCTGAAACTACATTCGTAATCAAATAGAAAATGAGATTCAATTCCAATTTTCTTTGACAAAAACATAATATAACACCTTATAAACATTTTTGTTAAAGAAAATAAAAAAAATTCTAGAATTATTACAAAATTTTCAAAATTAGCACTTGCATTCAGTTTTCCAGAAATTCCCAGAAACCAACATATAAATAGATTGGATATTAATTCTAAACAAAATAGAAAATGACATTAAATTGCAATTTCCTTTTACAAAAACATAATATAACACCTTATAAACATTTTTGTGAAAGAAAATCAGAAAAAAAGTTCTACAATTTATACTACTTTTTCCAAATCAACATGCATGTCAGACACAACCCAGCAAACAGTTTGCACAAGTTCAATACATCATCTAATACGTGCCTAAACTTGCTCTGATACGACTGAAAGGGAGCCATGGATTCATGCATCACATGCACAATAATGCAGTGGAAGTGTTAAAATCTAGATTCCAACCCCACGACATCCCTAAAATCCAGAATCTTAGATGCATGTATACATAGATTATTAGAACATGAAAATTTTAGTACATGTACCTTTAATAATTCCCCTCCTTTCTTTAATCTTCTCCTTGTTTGGGTTGTCGCAAACACCAGAAACCAAACACCTTCCTTGTAAGGGTGGTTAGAGCATCAAACTGGATGAGTTCAAGTAGATTCTCAAATGGAGAGATAGATCAAGTTTATATTTCATGCAATTAGATTCATACAACAATTGCATAAATTGCATGAACAAGACTCAATACCTCTTCTCTCTAATTCTAGAACACTTCTGGACCCTTATCCTCTAACTTAAGTGTGTGTTAACTTGTTATTCCATGTGTACATAAGTGAAGAACTCAGTTATATATCATTTGTCGAGCCTTTGGTCACTATTGTGGCCTATAAGCCATGATCGAGCCTACTTCAATGACAGTCATGTACACTTTGTTTTTCATTCGATCTTTTATGAGTGTGACTCTTAAGTTCCCAATTATTTTGGGCACTTGAATTAACTCTTAATCCGAGAAAATCATGGGTGGTTTCATACCACTTGAATTAACTCTTAATTTAAGCAAATCTTGAGGGGTTTGACTCATGCCAATTTATCATAATATAAGTGAACTAACATAAAAACTCTTTGATAGTTAATTATCTGACTTACGAACCTTTCCATAGATAATTACCGTGCAATTTATCCGTTCATCATTCTATATGCCACTTGGTTCAGAGTATGGGCTATGTGTCAACTCCCACTAGACTGACTACGTCTTATCTAGTCTATGTGATGTTAGTTCTTATCCTGAGATCTTATTACTCTACGTGTCATTGAAGACTCTTTTCATGACACATAACTGCTCTGGCTAGAGACTCCTGAGTAATAACCCCGACAAGAGGCTGTGGGTATCATCTCCTTCTATTAGGAGTGGTGAATCCTTTATTGACTATGCAATTACCTTCGAATACCAATAGCTGTACCCAAGAACTACCTCGTCTTGAGGTAACAAGAAATGATGTCAAAGCACAGGATCAATATCCAAGATATCCTTGAGTACCTCAAGTATAAGGATATTTGCATCGTTGCTATGATGAGATTAATCATTTATATTTGATAAATCATCCGTGTGATAACCTCATAGTGGGTCATCCGATCTACGTACTACTCATAGTAAGCAACCACATGTTAAGTCTAAACATCTCATGCTTACAGTTTGTGAGATCCACTGCTTGATCAAATCAAGGAGTATAATATGTGCTAGTCTACTCTAATTAATATTTCCTATCTTATTAATCCTATGACTAGGGATAATTTAGATACTAACATAATTACACATGATACGAATCTCATTATTATGATCTCATCATGATTTCCTTCATGTTATGTTTTATATCATGGACTTCATTAATTCGATTTAAGATCAACATCAATTCATAAATAAATGAACATCAAATTAATAAAAATTTGTCTTTCACTTTATTAATCAAAATAAAGTTTGTAAAAAAATTCTAAAGGTGATTGCCTTTAGATTACTACTCTAACAAAGGGTAATATTACTTCTTGTAAAAAGCTACCATTTGATGTATATGAGAAGATTGAAAATTATTTTCGAAAACAAGTAAAATGAAAACGAAAATAAATAGGCTCTTAATGTATCTTTTGGAGATGATGAAGCACAACAGGTATTAAAGAAAGGAAAAAAGGAAAGTTATTATTGACATAGATTTTTTTTCCTCCAAGAACTACTCCTGGTTTTAAACTTAGTTTAAAAATTATTTTGGCTGATAAGGATGCTATTTTGCAATGTAAACGATTATAGGCTAAATGATTTTATCATTCATGTATTCCTTTAAATTCTTTGAATTCACCCTATTTTCAAGATTGAATAGATGCTACAATAATGATAGGTCTAGGATTTAAAACACCTTCTGAATTCGTGTGCCTTTATTTCAAGATTTAAAAAAAGGATGTCAGTTGATTGTGGATACATATAGCTCTAGTTGGGAAACAATAGGCTGCACTATTATGGCATATAGGTAGACTAATCAAAGACAAAGAACCTGACTATTTTCTTGGTTTATTGTAATATTGAAACAACTTGTATCAATTTTGTTGATGCTTCTGATATGATAAAAAGTGTCCATGCTTTATCTTAATTATTTTCTGAAATTATCAAGTACGGTTGGACCAAAGAATTTTCTTCTTTTTGTTACAAATAATGTAGCTAATTATATATCAACTTGGTACTTGTTACTATCAAAGTATGAGCATATTTATTAGTCTCTATACACTAATTATTATATAAATCTCATTTTAAAAGATATTGGTCGTATAGACCATTTTTCTAGTCTTGCTTCAATTGCATCTAAGATCATAATTTTTTATATAATCATATTATATTTTTTGTCTTGGTTAAGAAAGCAAGATGATTAGGTTGAGATTGTGTGTCCTGCAACTACTAGATTTGCAGCAACATTTATTACTTTGAAAAGTGTTTATAAACATAAACTACTTTAAATTTAGTAACAAGTAAAAGATTTAAAGTCATAAGTTATCAAATAGTGCGAAAGAAAAAGAAATTTGTACTATTATTCCATATTATAAATTTTGGGATGCCTTTTTGATCATTATACAGATTGTGGCTTCACTTATAAGTTTGTTGAGAATTATTAACTCAGATGAGAAACCATCTTTATATATATATATATACATACTATCATATATATATATATATATATATATATGATAGTATGTATATAGCTCATAAAATAATTATAAGTCTTTTTAAAGAGAAGGAGAAATTGTATAAACCTTATATAGATATTCTTGACCAACGACAAGATAAGCATCTTACTCACAGTATACACTTAGCAACTTATTTTTTCAATCCTTATTGCTTATATTATAGAGACCCATGTACAAATGATATTATGGGTGGTCTCTTTGATGAGATTGAATTCAAAGGTATTTTCTCTATTAAAGAGCAATCATAAGCAACAAATGAAATTAAATTGTATCATGAAGGCTTATAAAGTTTTGCTAGATCATTCTAGCAAAACTTGCTAAAGGAGAACTTACGATAAGAAAAAATGCAACATAGTAAGTTTTTTTATTTTATAGTTCATCCTTTACTTATTAATATTTTTTTATTTTCATAAATATTAATTTAAAATATAGACGAATGATGGAGATTATTTGATTAAAGTGCTCCAACGTTAATATAACTCATTATTAGATTACTCAATCAAATAACATCTACATTAGAATATAAACGTAATTAGAGCATTTTTGAACATATTCATATAAAGAAACAAAATCATTTAGAACATTAAATACTCAATTAACTTGCTTACATTACTTATAATCTGATAATGAAGGACATGTCTTATATTGATTTATTTTTATTTTTATTAATTTTATTTCTATTATTGACTTTATAATTTCTCCATTATGTATTTAGAATACTTAGTAAGAAGAGAACAAATGAATTAAAAACATCTGCTGATGGTCAGCATATCTTATTTTGATCATAGTTAACATTAAAAGTATAATTTATTACAAATTTAAAATAGATAATAATTTTATACATTACTAATTTATAATTTATTTGAATGGAATAGAAGAAGTTAATACAAATACTTTGAATTAAAGCATAGTTTATGATTCTTTAGAGAGCTTTAGAGAATTTAGAACTTTTTAAAATAATGGGACATAACCAACCTCCTTCAAAAATACAATATTAATTTTTATTATTATTCAAAGTTTTATGTTCGATTCAAATTTAGTTTGAATTATTAGATTTGATTTATTATTAGTTCTTTATACATTAAAAGACATTGGTATATTTTTTATTTCGATGAAATATTTTATTTTTACTTATTCCTTTAATGTTTATTATATACTGATTGAACCTCTAAATTTTAAATCTTTTCTTTGACAAAATTGATGTCCAGTCTGACTTTTAAAATATTGGTGATAACTTGAGTATTAGGCTAAGTAACGTCTTCAAGGGTCAGCTGATCTCAAAGCTCGTATATTTCAATTAAACAATTATGAATAGTTTGGTCATGTTATTGTTACATGTTATGAAGTCGTCTATAAATTTGAAATTGATCAAAATCACCAAATACAAAATAACAAACTTTTAAAAAAGTTCATAGCTCTTTAATAGTATCAAACTAATAAAAACCAAGCTTGATTACTTTAATAAAAGTACTGCTAAACTATTTTAGAATATGATGATTCATACTATCCAAAATACTAGATATTTTAAGAATATATTTTCTATTACATCTAATCTTTGACTAAGTTTAGGTACTCTCTAGTATTAATACATTAAAAAATCTATTTTTATGAAAATTACATATTTTAAGGCCATAATTATAGCAACACCCCACTGCTATAGATTTCGTACTGGGATACCCTAAGGACATTCCAGTATATAATATATAATAATGGCATGTTAACTATCTCACCTTCACTTTATAACATGGCAACGTATCCAACTTAATCATGGCATCAACTATGTATGTAAAAGTCACAAAACACAATATTTAAAAACCTCAACTTCGTATTTCATTCATTCATAAAAGTTTACACTGAGTCATCAAAAACCAATATTTACAACCGATATACATAAGTTCTACATGGCATATATTAAGTACTTAAAAACAAATATAACTCCTCGATTGCCAACTGACAGACCTCTGAGTCATGTCTAGTCCAAAAAGTTCTTCTAGAAGATCTTAGAAATCTAGATCTCCTGTCTCGTACCTGAAAAACTACGTTGCAATTTTAAATGAGTTTTGCGAACTCAATGAGCAAACTATCATTAATGATCTCGCTACAGGCACAAAACACAAATATCATATAACCAACAATCACAATAATACATAAAGAATGTCATACACATCACATACGTTCTTTCAAAACTTGTACATCCCAATCAGACACATTATCATGACATATCACTTTCACATCACAACTTCAGAAAAGATTTCACAAGCATATATTTCATAATCATAAATGTTCAAATGCAGATGTATATGACACTCCAGATTTATTATTATTTGTTGTGACTAAGTGCCTTTCAAATACAGAAACAGATACTGGCCTATTGGGCTTAGTCAGGACATAAATCACGGAGCAAAGCTCTACGTGCAGAATACTAAGCTTATAGCTCTTTCAAACTAGCTACTCTAATCACAACGCCTTTATCTGATCATGCATTTTACAAAATGCATCAAATAATAGAATATTACATGAATGGCATTCATTTATGATGCACAGACAGAATCTCATATTCATTGGACCTCAGTCTGGCATTCAACTTTCGTTGAGAATTCAGAATTTAGTGGCAAACATATATCATTCAAATGTTAGATGCAAATATACACTTCTAATACATTCCCGACTATTAAACTCCTCGGACTAGTAAAGTCTGGAATTCATAATCAGATCACAATAGTTCAATAATTGAAAGTTAATCAGAATAAATAAAACAATCCTAGGAAGATCATCTAGGGTGACTCACACATGCTCCTTTTCACTTATTGCCTTGAAGTCCCAGCAATGTCTGGATGTTGTCGCTCAATGTGTTCCTCTAAAACATATCATACATACACATATCACAATTTTGCACATATATGAATTTATTTATGCACCTTAATGTATACTGAATACGTGCAATGCATGTTCATGACAATTCCGGGTTCCTTATTATTACTCAATTTAACAATCAAAAGTTGTCTCAAAACATGCTTTTAGGTCTACTTTGCATGATTATTATAATTAGTAAAGTGATGTAATTTGGAAACAATTCCTTCTGGAACATTGTTCTCCCATATCTTAAGTTTCTAATGACACAAAAATCATACAATTCAATTCAGCATTCTATGAGTTAAGCTCATAATACCACAAACTGTATACATTTGAACTTTTGGCTAGTGCATGATCATACCCCCGACAGTGTACAACTCATATCTCTCAATTCCCATATCCAAAAATTATAAATGTTATACCAATAAAAAGATAAGAGAATAAAATACAACTTTTGTGAGGAAAACATTGTCTAATTCGGCTTCTATCAATGCATTTTATTCAATATCAACAGGATATGATTTCTGTCTCGGGTAGTACTATAGCCTCAGTCAATACTCAATTTCGAGCCAGATTTCGAAAAGCTTAGAGATAGAATTCAAATTATACTTCTTCAAGAACGTTGTATCAATATGACTATACTTTAATCTGAATTAAGAATAAACTCATTTAAAAATCTACAGCTCAAGATATACTAAAAATACCGAAGCATGTTCAATGAAAATATTCCAGTTCACTTCCTCATTTTCATCCTAAATTCATCAATCAAATATTTCCCGAATGATTTCAGATGGATATATATTTTTATGGAGAAGAAGAAAAATGTGTTATGAGTTTATTGGTTCAAAAATCAAGTCATTTGGAGGTCTTAAGAAGAAGTTATAGCCAAAAGAATGAAGGATGTTTAAAACTGTCAAACAGCGTCGTGCACTACCTTTTATTCCAACTTCTTCCAGCTCTTCCTAAAATAGACCTTCGGGTCAATCTTTCATGGTCATTTTGACAAGTAATATGAAGGATTCAGGCAAAACATTCTTATAAAAAATTGTTCCTTTATGCCTTAAGTTTCTAATGAAGCTAATTTCATGCAATTTTGTTCAGTATTCTGTAAGTTATACTAAAAACACTACGGACTATTCCCAAACCACGACAAACTCCCAAAGTCAACTTCAAGCTAAATTTTAAAACTCTTAGAGATAGAATTAAATTTCTATTTCTTCATGAAACATATATACCTACGTCTCTAGTTTACTCTAAATCAATCTCCATCTAATTTGGATATTCAAAGATCAAGTTATTCCATAAATACAGATGTATGTTCAGTAAAATACTGCATAAATCATGCTCAAGCTCACTTCAATCTTTCATCTTGTTAAGCATATCACCGAATCTGCTTCTTCCTTCACCACCCACACATACATCAACACCATTAATGCATGCATCAATCCATAAGCATGAAAATATACACCATTTACGCATTCATTCATTAACAAACCTTAAAACCTTAACAGAAATTATTTACACTATCATAAAACTTACTTGACTTAAGCTTCTCTCTTTCTTCTCTCTTCAACAAAATTTCAGAAATAGGGAGAGCAAATGAGAAGCTTCGGTGGATGAAGCAAAGGCAAGAAGAGTGAAATAAGTAAAATCCCAAATGGCTGAAGGCTTGGAAGTGTTTTCGGTGATGGATGAGCCAATAACACTAGCATGCACAAGTTAGATGGGTGAGCATTAAATGACGTTTAGTGGTGGAGGATTTCGGTGGAGACAAAAATAAAGAGCTGAAAAAATCTTCTTACCCAAAAATTTGACTTAAGTGGCTCATTTGTGTCTTGACACATATGTCTCCAATGCATGTGTTACATTTGTCCACAAGATAAGTTACCATTTATCTCTTAGTTATAGGTCCACATGTCACTCTATAATTTATCCATTTGTCAACTAATAATTTGTATCTTATTTCAATATTTTTCCTAGTCTAAAATACCTCAAAATTTTGATAAATCTACACAATAAATTCTGAAATAATAACTAATATCACCAAATAATTTTTAACACAATTAATCCACAATTTGCATTTCAATTGCATTTATAAATCAAGTATACCCGAAAATGTCAATGAATGTATGTACAATTATTTTTTTTAGTGACAAAATTATTCACATGTATGTGTATGCCAAATGATGCATGAAACGCACTTCTAAATTCTTAATAAATTCTCATATATAGTATCCTCGGTTTCTAGCCCTAATCATAGGGTAATGGGATGCTACAATAATTATTAGTTAAATCCATTAAAAATGATAATGTATTAATCAAGTTCGAAATGTATTAATGAATTTCGAAAGTTTTTATAGTGTAAAGGGAAAAAGAATTAACAACAAAGTTTTAAAATCACAAGAAATTGAAGAAACCTAATTATAGAGCTATAATTTAAAATTAGTTTAGAGCACTCAAAAATTTTAAAAACAAGTCTAAACTAGAAAAATAGTAAAAAAAATAACCAAACCAATCAATTAAAGGCTGGTCGATAGGTCTAAACCGAATCAACTAAATCTTTGTTGGTATATAATGCTGACATAAGAGAATAATGTGACAGTTGATAAAAACCCAAAATTGACGAAATCAAATCTTTTGCTTTAGTTGGTGTGTTCCAACTCTATTCCATGGGATCTTAGCCATCCAATTGTTCTCTGTCCCACTTAGCAAATGACTGAGATCCCAAGAAATAGAGTGAGAACATACCAATTGAAACAAATGATCTGTTCCAAAAATTGACATGGTAATTCAAGTACTTGTGACTTGAGAATTATGTGATAATAGACATGACGTGTGAAAAGAATTTGATATATATACTAAAAAATATTTAAATGACCAAAGGATATGCTAGGACTGATTATATGGCTAAAAGCCCAAATTGGGGCTTAACCTTTTTGAGTTTGATTAATTTAGGACTTAACCTTGTAACTTGCTCAAAGAAGGTCTAAACTTTCACTAGTTTGCTCAATTTAAGGCTTTTTTGAACGAAAATTAGGGTGTGTTTTACATGTGTTGTTACAATGTACAACGTGGCACCGTTAATGTTTTTTAAAATGTCACATTTAGAAGAGTAAAAACTTGTTTGGTTTTAACCCTAAATTCTGTAAATTCCCTAAAGTAAAAAAAAGAAAAACCCAAAATTCCTTAAAAGTAAAAGTTACAAAAAACCCTAAATTCTTCCTTGGTTCACGCTTCTTCACCATCGCCAGATCCACACTTCTTCCTTCATTGAAGGGGTTGTCTTGCCTAGTTGACGCGTCTTCACTGTCGCTTGATCCAC
Source organism: Erythroxylum longipes (assembly GCA_027563885.1). Lineage (NCBI taxonomy): Eukaryota > Viridiplantae > Streptophyta > Magnoliopsida > Malpighiales > Erythroxylaceae > Erythroxylum > Erythroxylum longipes. Next base: position 3,607 of record JAOQMS010105311.1, on the reverse strand, counting down.
GCTCTAATCTTTGTTAAGGGGTTAGCTTGCCTACTTCACACACCATCTCTTAAAACTAAGGGAAGTCTTAGAATCAAGTAATAGCCATTAGACTTAAGAGTGGCAAAACATTTGATTCTGATATTGGTAAAAAGAAGAAAGTGCAAAGGTTAGAAAAATCTGAGGAAGATAGTATGAAGGAGATGGGCAGAACCAAACTGGTATTAGTTTCATCTTCAACTAAAAATGGTCAGGAGCATACACCTTGAACCACTGTTAAACCCTAGAAGCTACCCATTCTGTAACCTTAGATGCTAAAGAAAATAATAGAAAACTTCAAGTTCGAATATTTTTAAGAAGTTGCATAGCAATATACCCTTCATATACTAAGTTTTTGAAGAAGATTATCTCTAAAAAAATGAACTTAAGGATTATGCTATGGTTCCTTTAACCAAGGAGTGTATTGTAACTTGCATAAACAATTGCCTATAAAGATAAAGGATCTTAGGATTTTTATGATTCCATGCCATTTTATTGCTTCTAATGTTATTAATTGTTTATGGTAGCTAATGTTAATCTAATGACTTTATCTCTTTTTAAGTGGCTTGAATAAGTGACCTGAAGCCTATTATAGTGTCACTCTAACTTGTGTATTGGTTTATGAAGTACCTAACTAGGGTAATGGAAGATCTACTTGCTAAAGTGGAAAAATTCATCTTTCCTACTAATCAGAGCACAATAGAAAAGCAATTTGTCCCACTAAATCTTAATTTGATGCTTTGTAATAGATCAAATTCCTTACCCTCCTACATCCTTTTTTCTTTAAATGTTAAGTGGTTGTTCTATTAAAGAAAATTTTAACATGTGAAACTTGCAACTTTAGTTTGATTACTAAAAATTAGAAAAAAAATATTCATTTTAAAGAAATAAAATCTTAACTTTTTAAGGGTGACTTATTGATTAATTTCCATCATTATTAGTGCATAAGTCTAACATGTAGCCCTTTATGTCAATTAAGTGTTTTATTAAGGGAAGAAACATTATTAGGGGGAAAAACATTAAGTAAGAAGGAATAAATGTGATCATATAGAGAAATAATATTTTTTAGAGTTACTCTTAGATTCTTATGTATATATATAAACCATATGGTAATCATTTAGTCAAAAGGTTCATTTAATTGTACAGTAGAAATAAAAATATCTTTTTATTATATGAAGAAGCATTATCAGATCATTATCATCTACTATTTTCATTATAATGGATGTATAGTCATTGCATATGAACCAAATAGAATTAAGGTCTCAAACATTTGTCTATGGATTCATCTCTCAATAAATTTACTTTAAGAGAGGATTTAAGTTTTTGCTACTTCTTTTATAAGTCCAATTATGCATTCCAAAGAAATTATTTATAGTAAAAAATCATAGATATCCATTATTGAATTGACTCTCTATAAATTATTCTAAGTGACTTTAATATAGTGCTTCCCTATACTCTAAACTTAAAGGAAACATATATTTAAAGTAATTCAATGAAGATTTTAGGATTTGTTTTAATCACATAGAAGTTACTGGTCTAAAGTATAAAGAAAGTTTCTTTACTTGGAGGAATTAAAAAAATTGGAAATTGGCATATAAGAAAAAATCTAGATAGGTTTTGGCCACTAATGACTGGTTTGATGAATTCCTACGAAGCAAAATAATCCTTAGTAGCCCTCTCTTCTTAGATCATTCTCCAATTATCGTTAAGAAAGAACTCAACCACAAGTTAGTATAGGAAAGCTCCCCTTCACTTGATTAAATATCTAACAAAAGTTGAAGGATTACAAGAAGTAATAATCAAAGGTATTTTTTAGATTTTCGTGGTTGTACATCATTTATCCGTATAAGGAAGTTTTAAATGGTGAAAAAGAATCTTAATAAGATGAACGAAAAAAGGTTTTGCAGTCCTCAACTTATAATTATAAATGCTAGACCCATGCACATTTAAAAAGAGCTTTACCTAAATCTAGGAGACTCTACAAAGAAAATATGAGAGAGAGTAGCCTTGATTGAACAGTCAAGAGCTCTGAAGGTCCGCAATTTATTTCTTAGGTAAAAATTAATAGTTAAACGGCCTAGATAGGGAAATAAGAGCACTAAGTTATTCTATAAGACCATCCTCTCTAGGAGAAATTTTAATCCAATATCAAATTACACAAACAGAATGGAAGATTAGTTTAAACTCAGAATAACATCAAGCAAGAGGCTTATAAATACCTCCAAAATTCACTTGGATCACAAACTAATAGGTGCTCATTTTGTAGGTACTAAAATCATTTATAACAAATCAAATTATATTAGAGGAAGAACATGCTCAGAGAAAACCTTCTAGTGTTATTGATATGGAGAAAGATGTGTTTAAACTCAATCCTAGAAAAGCACTTGGTTGTAATGGGTTAAATTCCCTTCTCTTTTGAAAATCTTGGAAGCATTTCAAGTTAGAAGTAATTGATGCACTACTGGAGTTCTTTGAGAATGGGAAAATGATTTAGGAGATTAATAAAACCTTTATTAGTCTTATCCCCAAAATTTTCAATCCAAGTTCCCTTAACTACATCAGGCTAATCTCTTATTGTGAAACATTTTTTAAGACCATAGCCAAACTTCTTGTTTCAAGACTAAAAGAAGTGTTAAAGTCTTACATCAATGTATCCCAAGGTTTTCTTATTCAAGGCATACAAATTGGTGATATCATCTTATTGGTGGAATAATCATTCAAGAATTAAAATAAGACATAATCATTCAAGAGTTATGTTATTAAAATATATGTTTATAATGCATTTGATTAAATAAATTACAAATTTATTTTGCACATGATGGATGGTTTTGGTTTCTTTAAAGAATTCATAACATGGATTAAGCAATGCATCTTTACTATTTATTCAACATAATAATAGGGGGAGAAAGGTTGAGACAAAGAGATCCAATCTCTCTTTATTTGTTCACATTATGCATTGAGATCCTAACTATTTTGAATGATCATAACATTATGTTAAGTCAAGAGGACTTTACGATGATTAATTTTGATGACAATCAAATAATAATAATGTTATAAACAAATGAACATTTTTGACAAGTGTGTTAAGTGTGCAGATAAAGTACAGAACACAGACGCAGAAGGAAACACAGACGCAAAGGTAACACAGACGTAAATACAAAACAGACGCAAATACAACACAGACATAGACACAGACGCAAAATCGAAACACAGATGCAAAGACAATATAAACACAGACGCAGACGCAAAGGCAACACAGATGCAAATACAACACAGATGCAAATATAAACATAGACGCAGATGCAAAGACAATATAGACGCAAAGACAACATAGACGCAAAGACAACACAGACGTAAAGTCAATATAGACGCAAAGAAGACATAGATGATACCATGAAGATACATTAGCACGTCAGACATTTATTTAGTTAGAGTTAGTTACAGAACTCAACTAATTGATGGTTATCAAGAATCAAGAAACGATTATCAAAGATCAATAAGCAGTTAAAGATGAAGGCTATAAATACTAGTCGTAGTCGAAGATGTTAGAAGGTTAGAGAATCTTAGAGAAAATTCTTACAAATCTTAC
>JAOQMS010105301.1:0-17950 GCA_027563885.1 Erythroxylum longipes | reverse complement strand
TAACAACCATCAAATGTCCCTTTTTGTCCTCCAACATAAGCCTTATAATCTTTAGACTTAAGAAATCTTCCAATTCTGCCCCCTTCTTTCATTTAATCCAAAGACTACTTACTTTAGGCCATAATCTTGTACCCTAAATCATACACCAATTTAATTCTAGCTTTTGCATAATAATTAAACTCCAAATAAAATGGTTTATCTAGCAAGACTACAAATTTATTCAAATCATGCTTAATAAATAAAATAAACAATTCGGGGCTCGACAATCATGTTGGTCGACAATGGTGGATTCAGGGAATCCACATATATCGCACATAATCTCCACTGTTAACTCATACGCTCGCCCCCTCAATATAAACCATAACTCCTTAGTGTTTTTAGGGTCAAAGGTTAGGGATGTAAAAAATTCTAGGGTCAGCACCTCAATAACGAGGAATTGACACCTGATGAATTGACCCCATTGGATCCTCTCTACCAAATTTTCCATTCACTCCAGCACCTCTATCCTATCCAGTGTATCAACATCAAAATATTTGGACAAAACTATATGCCTAGAGAGAAGGGAATGGAAATGAGTACCTTCCTCCTCAGAGTAGATGGGAATTGAAGCTCCAAAATCTACTGCTTAGTTCCCCCTCCCCCGTCCAGTGACTTGTTGTGCTCTATACGGCTCTTGTCAGGTGGTTTGCTTGATACGAGGCATGATTGGGTTAAATTTTGGAAGTTGTCAATGGAAAATTTCTAGAGAGATTTTAGAGCGTTTGGAAGTTGAAATTCTAGAGAGATAAAGTAAAAATGAAAGTAAAGGTGAAAGTTAAGTAAGAATTGAATAAATAGGTGGTAAAAAAGGGTAAATGGTAAAGTTATCACTTAAAATTTGCATCCTCCCCTTTTTTTTCATTGTCGCAGGCCACGATCATGTCCTGCTATGCCACGATAGTGGCATGCGACACTTCCTAAGTCGCAGTGCACAATTGTGACCTAGCCGGTCACAGTCGTGGCTAGTGCCTATAACTTGATTGCAAGACCTTCTTCTTCCAATCCTTTCCTTCTTTCATTAAATAATTCTTCTTCACTTCTCTTAATACGCTTGCGTACTATTCCCCCTGGCTTCAAAATCCCATTCCTCTTTTTGATTTTATTTATACAATCCAAAATAAACCTAACTATGAATTTCAACTAATCTAACTAAATTCAACATGAACTAATTTTTTCATGGGTTGCCTCCCATGCAATGCTTCTTTTAACGTCGGTAGCTCGACGTTCCTTTTAAGCTCACAGTGTTTGGAATGATTGATTTGATGATAGCGTCATCATTAATCTCAAAGTTTGAATGTTTGCTACCATATTGTGACTGCCATTTTCCTTGGAATTTTCTTTAACTTGCCTTCTCCTTCCCAAGTGCTTTTTTCGTAAGAATTTTGCAGGATTCTCAATGTCTTCCCATTCTCCTCAAGGTTCAGATTTGTTGTGAACTACTAGAGTCAAAAGAGCTCAGTACTCTCTAACAGTCACTGTGAAGGTCAGTTGCTCCTTCCCTTCTCCTAGAGTAAGTTCGCCCTTATCTACATCGATAATTAAGCATGCAGTGGCTAAGAACGGTCATCCAAGAATCATCAAAGTATCCTCATCTTCATTGATATACAAAATATAGAAATCCGTGGGAAAGATAAAACTACCAACCTTGATTAGCTCATCGTGTATCATCCTCATTGGTCTTAGCAAAGTTTTATTGGTTGTCTTAACCAAAAACTTTGTGGGCACTAGCTTTCATAACCCAATTTAAAACTAAAAGTGTAGGTCATCACATTTATGCTTGCACCTAAGTTTGTGAATGCCCTATCTATTATAATCTTGTTGATACTGCAGGGCATGTATCCGTTCCTTCACCTCCTTAATTTTGTTTTGTTCGATTTCTTGTAACGTTTCTGCTTCCTTCTTTCTAGCATATAATTCCCTTTTAGTAAAGAATTGGTGCGGAAGTGTCCGTCAAGTTAATTGCACATATTTTCTAACGATCTTAATTATATAGTCGTCTTTAATTACTTAACTTTCTTTTGTGTCCAACTTTTTTAGCTTCTTGTCTTGATTTTGACTTATAACCATGATACGCTCCTTTGGGTTCAATTCAGTGTTGCTTGGAAGAGTTCCAGCATTTTAAGTCGACATTGCTTCCGCAAGCTGCCCCACTTAGACTTCTAATTTATGGATAGATGAAGTGTGATTCTTTGTGACTTGCTTGAATTTACTCTCGAGCCTCCTGTGCGCTTCCTCCATTCCTCCTATCTTATCCAAAATTCTGTCCAACTTCGAATCCATCGAGCTTGTTTTGTCCTGTTGGAAGTTCGATTGTCTTCGAGGTCTGAACTGCCCTCCGTTGTTGTTGTTGGACCAGGAGAAGTTTGGATGATTCTTCCACCTAGGTTTATAGGTGTTGGAATAGGGATTGTTACCCCCTCCGCGTCCAAGTTGTGCCCCCATGTAATTTACTTGTTAGGAGTTATCGTCTCTCATCAGATAGCAGTCCACCGTATTATGATCCATTTGGCCGCATAGCTCACTTTCAATTGCGCGGCCTTCACTAGAGCTGGGGATGACGCCTTCATATTACTGAGTTGTCGTGTCAAATTATCTATCTTAGCTTGCATTTCTGTCATTTGGTCGACAGCGACAACTCCCTTCTATTCCCTAAAATTAGTAGGTTGCCTATTACATTCACTAGCCCATAAACAGCTATTGCTAGCCATCTCCTCTATTAGCTCTTCTTCTTCATCGACCTTTTTTCTCATTAACGATCCTTTCGATGCTACTTCAATGGTGCCTCGAGTATGTAGTTTCACTCTGTTATAAAATGTCTATAGCAGGAACTCTTTGGGTAGATTGTGAAGTGGGCATCTTTTCTGCTGATCCTTGTAACGCTCCCATGCTTCATAGATAGACTCCCCGTCACCTTGTTGGAAGTTTGTGATCTCCTTAATAATTTTGGTGGTCTTTGTTAATAGGAAGTATTTATCTAAGAAGGCTCGCACTAGCTGTTCCCGTATCATAATGTTGGCGGGACTTAGTGAATGATACCAAGCCTTCGCTCTATCCTTAAGTGTAAAAGGAAACAACCTAATCCTCATTGCGTCTGCCGACATCTGGTGATACCAAAAAGTATCACAAATCTTTAAAAAACTCACTATATGAGTGTTCGGATCTTCATTTGCAAGTCCATAAAATTGGATGTTCTGCTAAAGCATGTTCAAGAGGGCTGGCTTGATTTCAAAGGAGACCGCTTGAACAGGTGATTTGGCCACTCCTTGGTTCACAGGATTGAATCATGGCCTAATAAAATCCATGAGGGTCCTTTATTATTGCCTGCCAGGGTTAACTTCTTGATCCATGTTTCTTTGGAATTATTTGGCCATTTGTATTTTTTTGATTTCTTCTTCTTCTCCTCGCCGAGCTTTCCAAAGGTTTCTTTTTAAATGTGTTATGTGTAAATCGAACGTCTCCGTTGCGCGACTCGAACCCCTTGTGACTCTTGTGTTCATAAAAGAGTATGAATCCTAAGTAAAATGAATGAAAGAAAACAACAAACCTAATGCCTTAAATTATAGAACTAAATTGCCTTCCCCGACAACGGAGGCAAAAACTTGTTCGCTTAAGGTTACACGCTCTAAGTTTCAATATTTTTAACGTTGGTAATTACCGCAAGTGTATGGGTCATTTGCATAGTACCTAAGGTGTCGATCCCACGAGGAAGGGAACTAGTCCTAAAATCTAAGTCGTACTAACTACAATAATTCAAAAGAAATAAAATATTGTAGAAAATAAAACAATCAAACAATTAATTCAAAAATTAAGTTGAAGAAATCTAAATATGATAACAAATCACACAACCCAATTCCAAAACTAACTTAGAAACTATTAAGTGAGAAAAAGGGGGATTCATTTCGAAATTAATGAAAACCTAATCAATTGTGCAATTCTTGACTTAACGGATCTAGATGGTCCTAGGGTGAATTACTCTCTCTCGAGTTATAATTCTTAACCCTAACTGATGATCCCTAATTTAAATTATGGAATTGCGATCTCTCGATTCGCGATTGATCTAAAACCTAAATTAGTTCTAAGTTGTTTATTAACCTACAAGGAATCTATGCTCGATCTCTCGTTACACGACTCTACCGGTTTGATTCAATCCTTTACCTATCAATTTACCTAACTCTCGTTATCCCAAATTGATTATTTTCACTTAGCTCACCCTCTCAGTTTATTACCAAATTATTAAGAACAGGAATTTGAATCACAATTAAATCAAAAGAAACACAACCGATTAAACTTTATTAATCTTAAGAATTAAAAACCCGAAGGTGAGTATAGACAATAATCAACACTAAACAACAACAATTTCAATAAATATCCCAATTTCATAAATAAATAAAATTGAAATAAACAAAGAAACTACTGTTAGAATGGATTGTGGAGGCAGCGACAGCCAGAAACCACCTATTTTGGGAAGTACGTCGCGTCAAGTTTCGTCTCCTTGTCTCTCTTCCTTCGTCTCCTTCCTCAATCTCTCAAAACTCTCTAGGGTTTCTGAAATGTGACTAGTATGAAAGCTCTCGATTTAGACTCTCCAAGAATACTACACATGTCCCATAATGTTCTATTTATACTTTGGGTGCTTTAGGTCAAAGTCGGGGTCGAAACGGTCTAAAAATTTGTTCGAAACTTGAGTTTTTTATCAGCCCAATGTCGTACACGATTGTGTCCCTGCATGCCATGATCGTGGCCTGTGTTTTTTTCCTTTCGGTCACGATCATGGCCCATACTGCACAATCATGCCCTAAATTGATGCTTTCTGTCAAGATCATGGCCTAGAGTGCACGATCGTGGCTTGGCTGCTTCTGGTTCTTCCTCTTCTGTCACGATAGTAGCCTGGGTGCACGATCATGGCCTAAGCTTTTTGGCCCAAAAACTCTTTAACTCTTCCCGTTCTTCCCTGTTTTCCCTGCAACACTAGCAAACACATCAAAGTACCTCAAAAATATACAATCTAAGCTTAAAGATTCAAACTAACCCATAAAAACACAAAAACACAAAAACTAACCTAATTAAACCCTAAATGCATACTAAACACTAGAAATGACATTAAAATACTTATCAAATCTAACCCTAAAACACAATACAAATCACAACTATCAAAGCTTAAAGTAAATAAGAAAAGGAAATAAGAAAGAACTTGAATTGGGCTGATTTGGAAATGCTGGACCTGCTAGAACTCTACAATGCTTCCTTGTTGATCTTCCTTAATTAATATAATCAAGTTATCACACAAGATCTCTTTTAAAATGATATTTGATGTGTTAATCATGTGAAATTTTAATTTTCTAACTCTCGTTACGCAAATTAATCAAATTACTTTTGACTCACTCTCTGGATTTATTGTCAAAGTCTATGCATGCACCATTAACACAACACAAATTATGTATTGAATCATTTGAAATCAAAGTCACAAAGTAATTCAAGAAAAAACCCTAATCTGGAAATTTAAAACATAATAAATGTGAAGAACATCATCAAATCCAGTTCATACATCAACTTTAACAAAAATAACAAGAAGAGAGAAAGAAGAACTTGATTTGGAACTTGAACTCAAAATTTGGAAATCTCCAATGCTCTCCTTGATGATCCTTCTTTGATCCAAGAATACAAGATGGTAGCTGTCTTTTTTTAATGTTTTATGTTCTTAAATAGTTATCGAGGCTTCTAAGTTTTTTTCTAGAGTTTACCCACTTAATTTTGTTCCAAAAATAGCCCCAAAATGTTAAAATTACAAAATGAGTTGTGTTAGAAAAGCTGAAATTCGTTAGAATTACTGTTTGCATTCTCTATCTTGATCAGGACAAGCAAGTCACCATCGTGACCTACTTCCATAATTCCAATTCTTGTCTTTTCTTCAATTTCCTACTTCCATACATCCAAACACACATCACATACCTCCAGAAACATAAAATTAAGATTTAAATCATGCTCAAAACCACACAAACACTTATAATAAAAACAAATACTAATAACATAATTCTAAGCCTATATACATGACAATCGTCTAAGAAATACTTAAAAGCATTCTTAAACATCTATCAAAACATAGTATAATTTACACCTATGACTTTTTTCTTGCCATATTACCTAATTCATCAAGATTTTTTTTAGAGATCCATTTTGTATTATAATAGGATAATTTATTGGTCTAGGTATTAGTGTATACACCATTCTCGTATCAAGTAGGTTTAACTTTGTTGATTGGGAAACCAATTCACTAGTTTTATGCTCAAAACTGCAAGTATATAGGGTGTAATTTGTAGTAAAGAACAGATATTGATCCCTCAGAGATTGTGTTTAGACGCTAATTAATTCAAGCTGCTTTATTTAAGAAACAATTTTAATAAATAAAATCTAGAAAATTAAACTAAATCAAATAACTAACAACGAACAAATGATAAAGCAAACGTGCAGAAACTTGGAATTGAAGATTTAACAATTAGAGATCACTTTTTTCCTATCTTATCTCCCTCCTAACTTGTTAATTGAGCAATCTCTCAATCTACAGAATCGTTCCACCAATTTAAATAGTTATGAAGCTATCCTATGGGTAATTAACTAATTAGCCAAGATCTCTCTCTAACTATTCAATTAACTTCATGAATGTAGGTCTATAAAGTACTAATTCTCATTGTACATCCCTACATAATTTACCCAACTCAATTTCTCAATACATTGCAAGGTATAAGCTCAACATTCATCAAAAGCATCATTCATTCAAATCGACAAAGTAGGAGTTCAATAAGTAGTTCAAAAGTAATATCTACAAAAAACACAGCCACTCATAATGTTTTTAACATCCCTAATAACCTGAAAATCCATAATACAGATGCTAGAAGAGAAAAATGAAATAAGTACTAGATGAGGCAAGCTCCTCCTCTTCTTTGCCTAAATCTAGAGTTGGTGTGCTCTTTTCCTAACTTGGAATGGAAATCTTAATTCTCTACCTCTCTCTAGGCTCTAAATATGTTTTTTAGCTCAAGGAGGCAAGTTCTCACTACAACCCCTTTGGTCTTAGGGATTTTTGCCCTTATATAGTCACAAGAATCTAAAAAATAAGTGAAACCTACGTGTCCCTTCAGGTTAGGGATCCCACGATCAGGGGAATTAGTATGAATCCCACGATCGCGGGGTCTTGTCTTACAACTCCTCCACTTCTCTTCTCCTCTCTTGGTCCTTAGCTCAATCACAAAGGTGGCCACCATCCATTCCTACATCAAAATGATCAATTCTTACCCTAAATTAACATCAAGCATAAAAGAACAACCATGAAGATCAAAATAAACAAAAACATACAAAATAAGTCCTAAAACACTACAATAATAATATACCACCCTACTCTCATAGGGCATATTCCCGAGCATACCAAAGGTATTCGATAACATACTATACGAGAGTGAAACATGAGGATAGTCATTCATACTAATTGCAAATTTTTCACGCATCACAAAAGTCATTACAATTTCACAATGAATCTAAATTCAAGCAACAACACATTTTTATTGCAACTGAAGCTTGCTTTGGCTCGTTACATTCATAAATATACTTATTCATGAAATTCATTACACTTTACAATTCACATAACCACTTTACAATATTTGCATAATATAATTCAAAATACAAAAAGACTGTAGACATATGCAGGTACAAACTGATCCAGACCACTATCTCTTATTCGATTGCAGTGGCTGTCCTCCAATTTGTCTAACTAGGTATCTCCTCTGAACTTGAATGATAACTTTATAATTTTGGTGAGTTTTTCGAACTCAGTGAGCAGACCATCCTCGATGGCTCACTCATATCACATAACACAATTAGTTCACAATCAATTCATATGATCACATAATACACATCACTACACTAATCATTATGTTGAATCAAATGCAATTTATATTCACTTAATTCATATTTCTCATTCAGATCAATGCAAACAATTTACTGTGATCTTTTAAAACATACATATCAAATATATATGCAATGCTCATGAGACTCACTTTCAATTGTCATGTTATTGTGACCGAGTGCTTGTAACTATCTTGAATCACTTGTAGATACTAAGCTTATTAATAATTGTCCCGTATCCGTTGGAGATACCGGGCTCATTATACATCGTGAGCCTTTGGCTCTTAATCACATTCTGAGCTTTAAGCTCTTTTTCGGTGGCTACTCTGGCCACAACTGTCTTTGTCTTATCATGCATATCATATAATGAAATGCATCACATCACATATATTCAATCAATCATTTGTGTTCAATTTTCACATTCTCTTTCACATTTTTCATCAGATCCATGTCCGACATTCAACAATTAAGTTGAGAACACTTATTTCTTTCTCATTCACATTCAATGAAGCACTTCCAATATGTTCACATTTATCAAACTCCTCGGACTATTAATGTCCGAAATTATCACAATCACCTTCACATCAGTAATAAATCAATACAAAAATTTAAACATAATAATCAATTAACATGAGGCCATTTAGGTCGACTCACAGTATGCTCCAGATTAACATTTGCTTCCATGATCCAGAAATGTCTAGGCATTGGCGTTCAATCATGTGTATCAACTTCATGCAATGCACACATTACCAATTTGCAAAATCACATAAACATTCAATTATACACATATGTATATGTGTAACGTATAATGTATAATGTATAATATATGCTCAATTTGACTATTTAGGGTATGTTTCTTTAATCACGTCGCTTGATCATTTAAACATCATTGTTTGTGTATCTCTAACTTGCACTTAGGTTCATAAAGCAAAGAACTTATTTAATCTAATATTATAATTGAATCGTTCATCATTTCTTTTCTATCCTCAAATGATCACATAATATTCAAGTTCTCATTCATTCTTACTCAATATACATTTCTCTTCTCCTTTAAATCACATTAGCCATTATAAGATCACTTTCATTTCTATATCATCTCCTATATTCCAGATTTTGGTACTTTGACATCAACAATTCTTTCACTATGCTATAACTTCATTTGTCACTTTAAACAGTTCACACATTTAATCACTTAATCCCTCATCAATTAAATTCATTTCAAGTCTCATTCAAGCCTAGATGCACCAGAGGAAAGTACCTAACTATTTGTTGATCCAACTATCACATAAAAGATAACATCTCATAATTAGGCCATTCGCACGATCGTGGAGGCCATCCCACAATCATGGGATTCAACAACAGAACACAATTTTTCCATTCTTTCAATTAAATTTCGAACCTTTTCTTCATGATTTCTAGATTTTAAACTCTCATATATTATAGCCAAGCCATTTTATGCTAAATTAATCATTTCTACTTCATTTCCTCTTCATTCTCACCTCATTTCTATATCTATATCATTCATAAACAAATCATAATCAATGTTTGGTCATAAACACAAATAGAAAATCAATGTATATATACATTCATCAATTTTTCTACGCACATTCAACTCTATTATCACCTTCATTTTTTCTCTTTCTATCATCTTAGTTTTTCTCATTTCAAGACCTTATACTAACCCTTTTCTTTACCCTCAAAGCTCCATCTATTTTCTCACATGACAATTTATAACTCACATTTCACATATACTCAAAACGGAACATATTTATATCATTCCTTCATTCACATTTTTGCACTCATCTTATGCACAAAAATAGGTCATATACATATCTCTTTATTCATCAACTATCAATTCTCATTCTAACACCAATTTTGCTATTAGTCATTCATAAAATAATACATAATCTATTATCTATCATCATTTTTTTGAAAACAGAACATATACACCTATATTTAATGTTCAATGCCTATCACTCATTCATTAACATTTTTAGACACTCTCATACACCATTTACTCTATCAATCATTCCTTAAACTATCATAATTTATTTCTCATTATATAAACAAGAACAAGACATAAATATGTCTAGTTATTCATCCATATTACACATAGAAATCAACTCCATTTATATAATCATTTAATCCCAAAATAATCACCATATTTGTCTCATTTACAACAACCCAAGAAGATATAGATGCTACTTACTTGGTTAGCTCCACTCTTTTTCAAGAATCACCATGAAACCCTAGCCTACTCCAACTCACACGATCTTTACCATTGTAGGGAGGAAATATCATTATCAAGGTGAAGGCATGAATATATGGAGTGGCAACGTGAAGAATAATAATAAAGCTTAACGTTGATGGTTGGAGAGAAGAGAGTGTTGTGTAAAGAAGAAATGAAGAAGATGAAGATCAAATGAAGGGAGAGCTTTAGCCAAAGAAATAAAATGAAAGATCAAAATGGTTATCTTTCAATTAAGCTTTACGTATATGAGGTGTGTGGCAAGGCAAGTGACACTTTTTACTTTCCACTTGTCACCACCTTGTGTTTCCACTTGGTCCTTTAAATAGTTATTCCATTTGTCTCCAATTTCTAATTCAATTGTCTCCCAATTTTCTATAACACTTGACATTAAATCTTAATGTCACTTATCAATAATTTCTACTACCATCTGATACTTATTTCTAATACCATTCATCAATTGTCTTGCCACTTAGCAGTCTTTCCTAGTCCAAAAATACCCTTAATTCCAAAAATCTCTCAATTTAACAAATAAATTCCTATATCATGAATTATCATTTATTAACAAGAATACAAAACATAATAATCATATTTCACATCATAATCACATTAGAATCATTTATGCCCAGAAAATGTCAAATGAGTGCATGAATAGTCATTGTAATGTGTGCAAATAACAATAATCACATGTGCATATGCTTGTACTAATGATATGCATGTAAATGCAATGCACCTTACATATTCTCTATGCTATTTCTCATGTATCTTGGTTTAGAATCCTATGTCCTAACCCTTAGTATGGAAACGGGATGTTCAATTCTCCCCCTTAATAAATTTCGTCCTCGAAATTCTTATCAGATTGTTAAAAAAGGTAGGGGTATTGTTCCCTCACATGCTCCTCTGTTTCCTATGTAACTTCTTCACTTGATTGATTTCTTCCAAAGGACTATAACTGATGGAATCACTTAGTTTTTCAGTTGCTTATTCAGGTACCCCACTAACTTATCTGGTTCCTCAATATTTCTCAGATTACTTGCAAATTTCTTTTCTTGTGTTGATAACACCTATGTCAAATCATATCGATATTTCTTAAACATACTCACATGTAACAAAGGGTAAATCTGAGATATCTTTTGTTGGTCAAGCTAACTCATAAGTCAATGGTCCTATTTCTCAATAACTTCATATGGACCAATACATTTCGGCTTAATTTATCTTTTTTACCTAACTTCTGTCTATCTTGAATCACTTAAGTTCTACTATAGATAAATTTCACTTCATCAATAATATCTTGATTCAATTCTGAGCCTTTAACAATCCTTAGCCCCTCTTTATCGCAATATAAAGGCGGATGACTCTTTTTGTCGTATAATGCCTTATACAATGTCCTACCAATACCACTATGATAATGATTGTTATAATCCAAGTCAATCAGAGCTATATATTGAACCCATGCTCCTAGGAACTCCAAAATATAAGTTCTAAGCATATCTCCAATAGTTATGATTATTGACAATTCAAACATTCAGTCACACATTCAACTGCTCGCTTCTTCCTCTTTGGCTACTAAAAGTTTTTTCAGCATATTACTACCAGGATGTATAACATAGGTTTCTATGTGTGCTTCATCTAAAATCTCTTTTCTCAATCATCTATATTAGTTACACATACTATTTACTTCTATCACAAAGTATCATTTTTCTAATTCAAACTCAAAATTGAATTCATTCTCAATTCCTCAATAGGATTCAGTAATCTGAATCCTCACTTTGGGCTTTTCTAATCCTTTCATGAAAAACTGATCTTAAATTCAATGTAGCTAATAATACTTCATTTTGTCCCAAATTCAACTCAACATTCTATGCTCTTAATTAAACCAGATTTGGTAACCTTGATATCTGAATTTGTGCTACACCGTTATTGGATTTTCTTCACAATACATCCAGTACAACACTAGCTTTATTGGATAATACTCATTTGTACAATCATAATCTTTAAGTAACTCTATCCATCGTCTTAGTCTCGTATTCAATTCTTTCTGACTAAATAATTTCCTCAAACTTTAATCATCTGTATAAATCTGAAATGTTTCACCCTAAATATAAAGTCTCCAAAATTTTCAAGCAATTATTACTATAGCAAGTTCTAAATCATCATGAAACTTTAATTGTCTCGATGCATATAAAATCACTTTAGTATGTTGCATTAGATTACATCCTAATCTCTGGTGTGAAACATCATTATTATTAATAATCTCCATATCCAGATGGAATAGCTAACACTGACATTGTAATTATTTGGTATTTTAAATCCTCAAAATTCTTTTTACATTGTTAGTCCATCTGAATGGCACATTTTCCCCCAAAAGTCTTGTCACAGGGCTAAGACTAGTGGAAACCCTTCAACAACCTCTGGTAGTATCCAATATATAGCTAGTTTTAGACAACCCTGGATCTTATATATACATATTCCTCGGAGTTTATCACTTCATCATTACGTTTACTTTCTTTGGGTCTACCAATATGCCCCATTCAGACACTATATTACCCACATACAACTTGATCGAGCTAAGATTCACTCATAATGAACTTGGCATATAATTGTTTCTTCCTCATGATATCTAAGACTAACCTCAAGAGTTCAAAATGTTCCTCTTTACTTTTCTAATAAACTCAAAATATCATCTATGATCACAGTAACTAATTGATCCAAGCAAGGTTAGAACACTTTATTCATTTATACCATGAATACTGCCAGGGGCATTCGTCAACCCAAATAGGTATCACAATTAACTCAAAGTGCCCACAACTATTTCTCAAAATTCTTAAATAATTAATTCCTTAAATGAAGTAATGTTATCACATGTTTTTCGCAATCTCTCAATCAACTTCTTTTCTCGAATGATTTTCTTCATTCATTCAATTTCCTTTGATTTCTTATCAACTTGTTCTAATGTTGACCATTTTTACTAGTTTCTCCACACATTAAAATCTATATTGTACCTTCTGAATATACGAATATAGAATACATTGTAAATCTGAGTTCCTTTAGCAATAGCAATCGTATCATCTCTAATTTAAGAATCCAATAACATAGTTGGATACTTTACAATAGATAAAACACATGCACTTGCTATAATATATTCATTTTTCTTATCACTGAGTCTCATATCTATCAGACTCTAATATTCACTTTTTATTCATTCAATATTCATTTTTCTTAGAAGTAAACCATTTGGTCTACTTGACCTAATTTGGTGAAAGTCTTCTTCGAAAGAAGATTTTTTTCTATCATCATCTATACTGTTCATGTAATCCTTATCAATCAACCATTTTCATCATTGTTTTTTAGCCATATTACCTCAATAAGATCAAGTTCTATCATTTATTACAAGATCATAATATTCTATTTACCAAAACTTGATGAAGTAGTAGATATGATTATTGTCTCATATGCTTAGGTCTGTATCATCAAGGTCATCCCATCTTAACTAGAGATTTATTTTTGCAAAGTCACCAATTAATACCTTACGCTAAGGATACTTTAATCTCAATTGATTCTAGACAACATTTCTCTCTTTGTTTCTGCCCACTATAGTGACAGAACCAATTAATCTTGGCCACGATCGTAGGGACTATGCCACAATTGTGCCTTGGTTCTTTCTCCTTCCTTTTTCCTTTAATTCATCATACATAGTAACATCATTTACACTTTCAATCTACCTTCAATTGACCGTTATAAACACTTTCCTGTGCTACTCAGTCATCTCAGAATTTTAACTATGGGAACTATGACTAAAGAGTATTCAATATGTCATAGATCACTTCCTATACCATCTCCAAGCATTTAATACATAAGTGCTTAATAATATCACTTGTCATGGTGATCACATTATCAAATGCGCACTCACAATAACTGTTCAACTTAACCTTGAGGACTTCTACATACATTGCTATCATTTATCTCATCTTCAAATTACCATTTATTTCATCTTCCATATGTATTTTCTCAATCAATTCAGAATTATAGATGCATAACCATCATGAAGTTCTGATCTCAATTACATTGACATAATCTTATACTAAATCATAACTCTTATCACATTAATGAAACAATTATTTCAATTCCAAGATCAACCTCTCAAGGTCATAGAAAATTTTGTTTTCTTTCAACTTTACTTGTACACTTTAAATCTTGTCATTAATACTATATCTATACTTTCCTCAATCAATCCACGACAATGTACTCACATCTATATCACATTCAAGGATATATCACCACAGTACGATATTGATATCATATTCAATGATACATCCTCCAATACAATTACACTGAATCTTTGTTTATGTTATCGAATTATGTAGTATTTCTAATTTCTAGATAACCACAAACTTACATTTTCTTATACTCTGATAGATCATCATCCTTCTTATTGCTTCTAACACCTCAAATTCTTAATAAATGTTCATGTGTGTGGCTTATGTAAATACGACTCAGATTGGGGATCAGTTGCCACTGCATGCTACGTCATGTCTAAAATACATGTACCTTGACACATACTTTGAAGAAATGCCTATGTAAGAATCTAAACCTTGACACATACAAAATGTATCTATACCTAGGCTCTGATACAAACTTGTAGAACCCCACTCTCATAGGGCATATTCCTAAACATACCGACGATATTTGAGAACATACTCTAGGAGAGTGACACGTTAGGACAGTCATTCATACTAATTGCAAATTTTTCAAACATCACAAAAGTCATTACAATTTCATAATGAATTTAAATTCAAGCAACAACACGTTATTATTGCAACTAAAACTCGCTTTGGCTCATTACATTCATAAATATACCCAATCATGAATGTCGTTACACTTTACAATTCACATAAACACTATACAATATTTACGGAATGCAATTCAAAATATAAAAAACTATAGACATATGCAGGTGCAAACTGATCCTGACCTTTATCTCTTATTCGATTGTAATGGCTATACTCCAATTTGTCTAACTGGGTATCTCCTTTGAACCTGAAAGACAACTTTGCAATTTTAGGGAGTTTTGTGAACTTAGTGAGCAAGCCATCCTCGATGGCTTGCTCATATCACATAACACAATTAGTTCACAATCAATTCATATGATCACATAATACACATGACTTCACTAATCATCATGTTGAATCAAATACACTTTATATTCACTTAATTCATATTTCTCATTCAAATCAATGCAAACGATTTACTGCGATCTTTTAAAACACATATCAATTAAATATGCAATGCTCATGAGACTCACTTTTAATTGTTACGTCGTTGTGATCGAGTGCTTGTAACTATCCAGTATCTATTATGGATATCGGGCTCATTAATAACTGTCCCGTATCTATTAGGGATATCGGGCTCATAAATAACTGTCCCGTATCCATTGGGAATAATGAGCTCATTATATATAGTGAGCCTTTGGCTCTTAATCATATTTTGAGCTTTAAGCTCTTTTTCAGTAGTTTATCTGGTCATAACTGCCTTTATCTTATCATGCATATCAAGTAATGAAATGCATCACATCATATATATTCAATCAATCACTTGTGTTCAACATATTCAATCAATCACTGGTGTTCAAATTTCACATTCTCTTTAACATTTTTCATCAAATTTATTTTCGACATTCAACAATTAAGTTGAGAACACCTATTTCTTTCTCATCCACATTCAATAAAGCACTTCCAATATGTTCACATTTATCAAACTATTGAGACTATTAATGTTCGGAATTATCATAATCACCTTCACATCAGTAATAAATCAATACAAAAATTTAAACAGAATAATCAATTAATATGAGACCATTGAAGTCCACTCATAGTATGCTCCAGATTAACATTTGCTTCTATGATCTGGAAACGTCTGGGCTCTGACGTTCAATCTTGTGTATCAACTTCATGCAATACACACATTGTACGCACATTACTAATTTGCGCAATCAGATAAACATTCAATTATACACGTGTATATGTGTAATGTAACATCCCATTACCCCATGATTAGAGTTAGAACCCTAGGATACTATATATGAGAGTTTATTGAGAATTTAGAAGTGCATTTCATGCATCATATGGCATACATAGACAGATGAATAATGTTGTTGCTCATTAAATAATTGTACATGTGTTCATTGACATTTTCTAGGTATAAGTGATTTTAATGTGATTAAAGTGTGAATTATGGATTAATTGTCTTAGAAATTGAATTAGTGTGTATTAGAATTAATTTCGTATTTTTTTGGAGACATCTCGAAAATTTTAGAAATTTATCAAAAATTTAGGGTATTTTAGACTAGGAAAAATATAGAAATAAAAGACAAATAGAAGCGTAACAAATGGACTAGTGAATGTGTGACAATTAGATAAATTACTATATGACAAGTGGAGCAATAGCTAAGTGACATTTGGTAGCTTTATATGATGACAAATCCAAGACATGAGACACTTGACAAAGCTAAGTTAAGCCACCTAAGTCACATTTTTTTGTTAGGCAAGTAAGATTTGTGTAGCTCTCTTATGCTTCATCAAAATTCTCCATCACCCAAACCTCCCTTCTTGCTTATCCATCACCGAATCCTAGCTTGTTAATATGTCTTTGGTGTTTGTTTAATACACCTTGCAAAGTCTTCAACTATTTGGGGTTTTCAATTGTTTCTAAATCCTTGTGTTTTTCCATCCACCAAAATCTCTCATTTGTTTTCTCCCTATTTCTGGAATTTTATTGAAGAGAGTGAAGCTTAAAACAAGTAAGTTATGCTATAAGTTTTATAGTAGTGTAAATAAAATTTTGATGAGATTTTCATGTTTGAAAATGGATGCATGCATGAATGGTGTAGCAAGATGAATGGAAGAATGTATGAGCGGTGTAGGAAGAAGCAATTTTTGCGATATAAGTAAAGTGATGAAGGAGTTAAATTAGTAAAAAATGTGTAGAAAGTGAATAAAGGATTATTATAATTGAAGTTAAATGAAGATTAGTGAAGTGCAGAAAAATGTTATATGTAAAAGTATGAATTAGGTTCTGTTTTTGTGTTGTGATTATTCATGAACTTGTGAATTGTGTACAGAGATTTCTGAACTGAAAGTTAAGGTGTAACTGAATCATCTACGTGAAAGGATAGAGAAATGATAGAGAAGTAATAGAACTTTGGTAATGAATTGTGTTGGAGTATGTTATATGCAGTGTTTTACTAAACATACATCTGTATTTTGGCCATAACTTGATCTAAGAATATCAAAATTGGATGAATTTTGATCTAGAATAAACTAGAGACATATGGATACATTTTTATGAAGGATTCAAATTTGAATTCTGTCCTTAAAATTCTTGAAATTTGGATTGAAGTTGAGAATTGTGTTCTGTCAAGGTATAAGAACAGTATGTGGTATTTTGATTATAACTTGCACTATATTGAACCAAAATTTATGAATTTGATGTCATTAGAAACAGACATAGCGGAAAATTTAATTAGAAGATAGTGTTGCCTAAAAACTTCTTTTTCTAGGTCAAAAATGGCAAGAAAGAAGGCAAAAAATACTGCATTGGAGGAAGAAAAACGCAGAAGGGCACGATCGTGCATTTGATCGTGTAACACCCCATTATCCTAGGGTACGGACCGGGACGCCCATAGGTCATTCCTATACGAATCCTAAGATAAGGGAGCGCTACGTGCGATCACTACAGAACTCCACATGGCATCATATCAATTTAAATAAT
>JAOQMS010105272.1:0-43940 GCA_027563885.1 Erythroxylum longipes | reverse complement strand
ATAATAATAATAATAATAATAATAATAATAATAATAATAATAATAATAATAATAATATTTTGGTCTTTTTGTTAGTTATTCCTTTGTCATTCTAAGTTTATATTTTCAAACCAAGCACTGGCATAGAAATTCTTTATTTATTCCATTCTTTCAACCAAACAAAGCAATACTCATTTTATTCTATTTCTCATCTTTTCTATTCCTCAGAATAACTATTTTATTCCTTATCTATTCCATTCCTTGAACCAAACAACCCGTTAATAGTTGCAACAATGGAGAGTTGAAAGTGAATAGTGATATGATGGTTAGTAACTATAGTTATGGACAGGCTGAGGCTTTGACAGATGAGATTGAGGAAGAGTTACAAATTGTTGGTGAAGTGTTGAGGATCAAGGACATTCTTTAGGCTAGCCAAAGAGAGGTATACATGACCTTATAATGCAGTTCTTGATTACAACTTAAGTCTTTGTATGTTTTATGGTTACATTCTTTAGGCTAGCCAAAAAGAGGAATACATGACCTTATAGTGCAGTTCTTGATTACAACTTAAGTCTTTGTATGTTTTATGGTTGATTGGACTGTTGAATTAGATAATTATGTGGATTTTTTTTTCCTGATTTTGGTCTTCAAGTTTGAGAAAATAAGTTGTCGTTTTGGGGTAATTACCTAAAGGTATATGGAAGGTTTTCAGTTTTTTATGGTTTCTAATTGATTTTGCTTTGGTTGTTTCTTCTGATAGTCTGATTCTGTGTTGTTTGAGTCATTGAGGAGGCTTGAATTGATGACTTTGACTGTGGATATCCTAAAGGTTTGATCATCTGGAATCCAAGTATCATAAACTTTTTCCATTATGGTAAATAGGTTCTACAGCTGAGTTCTTCAACTAACTGTGCTTGTCTTTCACTATGCAATTAAGACCGGAAAGGTTGTCAATGTTCTCATAACTCAATGCTTCTACCTCAATCGGAGATCCATCAAGTGCCACAACATCAAATACCCCAACTAGTTATGTGAGTTTATAAATTTATAAAAACTAGAATAGTTAGTATTACTTCTTATCATTATCATTATATTATTATAAAATGTTAGTACTAAATTTATAACTTAATATTTTATAAACTAATTAATTGATTCTATTTTTATTTATTTTGTAGGAAACAAATCAGTAGTGAACTTCATCTGGAAGAGTAGCCACGAAAATTTACCGTGAAGAGTTTTAGCTTAAATTAATACGTAGTAGTTTGGGATAATTGTAATAAATATAATTGCCTTGGATATTAAAATTTCCAATTTTATATATTGGAAATTAGAATTTTGTGTATTTTGATGATTTTTATATATTTTTATATATACTGAAAAATTTTATTTGCATGTATGACAATATCTCGGCACTAAAAATCCATATCATTTGTGACAACTTCATTTTTATGGCCACCAATGCAAATTTTTTTAGCGAGCAATTAAATTGTTAAATTTAATAATATTATTTGTGATAATCATGAACACATTAATGATAAATTTATTATAACATATAATTTTATTTAGTGACAATATTATTATAATATATAACTTTCATACTTGTGACATAATTTGTTAGACAATATAGTCACTGATGCAAATTTCTTTTACCACTAATGCAATTCCATTGTTGAATTGATATTTTTATTTGTGACAATAATAAACACATTAGTGACAATATATTTTGTAAGAACAAATTTTCATTTTTGTGACAAAATGATGTTAACACTTTTTCCTAAAAATATTAGTGACCATGAAGTAATAGATACTGATAAAAAAAGCACTAGTGATAAATATTTTGTCACTATTTTCAATTATTTTAGTGGTGATGATGTTGTCACAATAAAATGAAGTACTGTTACGAATTTAATTTGTCAATGCCTTATATTGTTTGTGACGATAAAATTGTCATAATAAAATGAAGTACTATTACGAATTAATTTGTTACTAATTTTTATTGTTTGTGACGAAAAACTTGTTACAAATATGTAAAGTTATAGCGACCATATAGTTTTGTCACAGATTCTATAGTTTTTAGTGTCAGTACTTTTGTCACAAAAATGTTGCATAATTGTGACCATTTCTTAAATTAATCACTATTTCATTAGTGACGGACGTAAGGTGATAATTTTAAAAATTGGACACTATTAATAATAGTGATTAATAATACTTCTTTTAGTGACAATTTTAAAAATTGGACACTATTAATAACAGTGATTAATAATACTGCTTTCACTAAGAACACAATTTCTTGTAGTGATATTTCAAATTTAAATTTTTATCTTCGATGTTTATTTAAAAAATTGAAGATAAATTAAACCCAAATATACTTGGTAAGTCCTAGTTTATTATGTTGTCTTTCGACAAATAAAGTACTATATTTAAGTAGGCCATGGTTTAATGGGTATAAAGAAGCAATATTATCCAAATAATTAAAAAATAAGAAGTAAAAGCCTATTTGCCTTAGTCACTGGACGCCTTATCTAGTTCTTTAAAGGTATTAATGCACTAATTTCTAGAAAAATGCATTGTATAAGTTGTCATTATTTATTTTAATAGTCCCTAAATGAAACTTTGATGTTTTACTTAGCTTGTTTCATTTTAGGGGAACATAAATTAACCACTTTAGGAACTTTTTTTTTTCTCAATTATCATCTTTACTAAAGTTTGAACAACCAAAAATTGAAAAAATTTTCATTAACCAGTATATTTATTTAAAGATTGATAAAAAAAACTAAAACAAAATCAGAATACACCCAAGCCACCCTTAGAAATCTTGTTTTTTCATAAACCAAAATGTATTCCATACTTAAAAATATTGTCGATGTGTGTAACTGAAATTGGTATGTCTAACTATTATTAATGAGTAGCAGTTGTAGTCTAGGGTCATTAGCTACTGTTGGGCAATGGTTGCTGTAGGAGTGATAATGGCTATTGTATGAGCAGCGATGTCATTACCTCTTCTTGTTTATGGTGTCATCAATATTGTCTTATCAAGTGCTGCCCTTCTGCTATTGATAGAGAGGATGACGACAGGTAGTGCTTGAAATACTAGTGGAAATTGTGTTTTATTTTAAAAGGTGGCTAGGCTATTGTAAAAGTTTTTTTAAAATTAAAAAAAATTCATTAAAGAGGAAAAGAAGTTTAGTTTACAGCTATGGAGCAGGACTCTCCCACGTGAAAATAAAAAATGACATCTTGAGTAAAGTTGAGGCGACATTTTATCAGTAACTAGGGTAAACCCCTCTCAACCTTTTTCATATCTTCAGTCATTTACTCAATTAAGCTAGAATTTTCTGGAGGCTGCGATGGCGATATAATCCATCTCTAGGTTAGAAGAGATTACTTATCTCAAGTACGAGATCCGATTTTATAGATTTATGTGAATCTCCAAAGTTACACACTTTATCTTGAATAACAGGAAATTAGACGGGGGACACTGAGGAGCTTCCTTCTTGGATCTCGACTAGTAAGGTTGTTAGATTAGTAATTATGGATTGTTGTGAAGCACTTTAGAGGTACTAACTTCAGCTTGAATAGTAGGTGATTGGAGGACGTACACCAAGATGCTCTAAGATATATATAGGTGAGTCAGATTCCCTGTAAATCGTAGTTTCTCTCTTTATTTCTTGAGTTGATTATTTTGAAAATATCCTTAAGTTGATTAGGAAATAACATTGCATAGGTAGCATTATTTTCTTTATAGTATCTCAAATAGAGTGAACTCACTGATGAAAGTCAATGATCTATGAATAAACATTGAAGACTATACTCTCTAAGAGAGAGCCAGTCTTCTGCTACAATGTTGTCCCAACTGGTTTATTATCAATTGTTCCCCAATACTTGCAATGGTGAGTTCTATAATAGAGAGTAGGCTGTTAGATCTCCTTTTAAACCTTCAATTGTTTCTCTCTTTCCAAATTGCTTAAAGACAAGTTGCTACTCCGACCATAAATATTTCCTTATCATATTTAGAGATATGCAGTTGAGATATCTCTTATAAGATATCTGTGAGACTGCAATGACTAGTACCAAAGGCACATAGACTAGAGATTCTAATCCACACCTCTTTAGAGAAATTGTACTCGAAGAAGAGATGATCCTTAGTCTCCTCCTCTAGGCTACAAAGAATACAATGCTTAGAAGAGGATAGGAATTCTAGTCTATCCATAGTGCTGAATCTATTCAACATAGCTAGCTAAAGGAAAAAACTGGCATTTGGTTTGAGAACTTTGCACCAAATCAGGGAACTCCATCCTATTTTTATAATTGCCCCATCCATTAGCTCTTTAGCTTTCTTATTAGTGATTTCTAATACAAAAAATCCATCCCATAAGTATATATCATTCTCCTCGTGGCTTCTATATTAAGAAATGGGCAAAAGTCTTAGTTCTTCTAAGGAAAGAAACTAATTGTCATTTCTAATTAATTTGTGAAGCTTAGCTTTTTTAGAGAACCTAAACAACAATGATCTTACCAACTGATTATGAATTAAAGCCCCTTGACTGGTCCAGTTATCATACCAAAGAGAGATTCTATCTCCTCCCCCAATTTGGCATGTAATATGTTACTGAACTTCTTCCCTCATCTTAAGGATTTGGTTGAAGAACCAAGAGTAACTATTTTTAATTCTTAGT
The DNA here is from genome assembly GCA_027563885.1 of Erythroxylum longipes. Taxonomy (NCBI): domain Eukaryota; kingdom Viridiplantae; phylum Streptophyta; class Magnoliopsida; order Malpighiales; family Erythroxylaceae; genus Erythroxylum; species Erythroxylum longipes. Next base: position 39,285 of record JAOQMS010105272.1, on the reverse strand, counting down.
GCCCTAAAACTCTCTCCTTTTAATATGTAGATGTGAATCCATTTGATTCACAATGATTGTTATTCACTTAGGATTCTCCAAATTCTTTTGGTCATTAGAAATTTTTTGTTCTTACTAGCTGACTCCAAACCTAACTCACCTACCTCCTTTGGTTGACAATTATGCTTCCAATTCACTTTTGTAATTCCTTTATCACCTTTTCCTTTACCAAATGGAAATTGCTTCATCAATTTTTCCACAATTTTATTAAGTCGTTTGGAGAGGAAGATGTAAGAGCACCAGTAAACTTATATTGACATAATTACCGACTTCATCGAAGTTTACCTCTATAGGACAGGGTTCTATTAGTCCAAAACCTCCAATCTTTTTGAATTTTTTCTATTAAAGGAAGACATTCTCGAAATTTTAGTCTCCTGGAAGAGATAGGAATGCCCAAATACAATAGAGGAGGGTGTTTCCTTTTCATACCAGTAGCTTGTGACAAAGAATTTGAGATGTGAGCAGCACGTTTAGATATCAAGAAGTAGCTCCTTAAAACTTTGGAAGTACTCATCAGTAGTGGAACTGAAGGAGCATTGACCTTACTTAGGAGAATAAGAGCATCTGCAAAACATAAACAAGTTAGTGAAAGCTTTTTATATTTAGTATGATATCTGAAGTTGGAGTCAGTTGAAGTGCTGTGTTTCAACATAAAGGTGAGAACCTCCATGCAAAGGTAAGGGGAAAGAGGATTCCCTTGCCTAATTCCTTTTTTGCCTTTAAAAGTCTTTGTGGGGCTTCCATTAATCAATATCTCATATGAGGCAGTGGTAATGCATTCTTGAATCCATTTGATAAACTTACAGGAATTTTCATAACCTCCATAGTCTGTAGCAAGAAGCTCCGGTTAACAATATCAAAAGCTTTTTGTAGATCCACTTTTATAGTGTAGTTTTGAGGGCTTTTTCTTCAAGGACCCTTTCAAAAGCTCTTGGAATATAAGGATATTATCCCCAATATATCTACTGCTTATAAATGCCCCTTGATTCCCACTAATGAGAAAGTGAAGAACATCTTTCAACCTATTTTCCAAAATTTTGGTGATGATCTTATAGAGAAAATTAGTACATGAGATAGGTTTGAAATCACTCTAAGTGGCTGGTTTAGAACTCTTAGGGACCAAACACAGAAAAGTCTTATTAATCTCCTTATGTAAGATGCCATTTTGGAAAAAATCATGTATAACATCTTTAAAGAATCTCTTTATGTTATCCCAAGTTTTTTGAAAGAAAAGACCATTCAAGCCATCTGGACCCGAGGCTTTAGAGCCATTCATATTAAAAACCACCTTATCTATTTCCTGATCCGTGACAAGTCTAATTAGCAAGGATGCTTCATGTTTAGGAATCTTGGCTGTAAAAATTTACCTAATATCCACTCCATTTCCTGCAGAATGACCTTCTGTGCTTAAAAGATTTTGATAAAATTTCCTATCTTCCTTAGCAATCTCAACTTGCCCAAATAAAGTTTCCTTAGATTCGGATTTTATGGAGGTGATTCTATTGACATTTCTTCTAGCTGTCACTGAATTGAAGAAAAATTTTATACATCTGTCCCCATATTTAATCGAATTAATTCTAGCCCTCTGCTTTAATAAAGAACAATGGTTATCCACTATTTGCATGTAGGTCTTAAGGACTTCCTCTCAGTTGTAGCTAGAGTGCAATCAGTTGGGCTAGTTGCCAAAGATTTCTAATTTACGAAGCTTGCTTCTTGCTTCCTTTATCTCTTATATGGAATTCTGACTTCTCCTTACATTCAACACGTTAAATTCTTGTTTAAAAGCCTTGAGCTTTTGCAAACAAATAAATTGTTTAGTACCGTAGATCTCATACTCCAATCCCTTAGTTATTGCTTTTTGAAAGCCCTCCATATTAACTAGAAAATTGTTGAATTTGAAGGGTGATGAATTCTAATCACTTTAAACAAATTATCCACCTTGATAGGGGTATGGTCAGAAAATCCTGAGTCTAAAAAAGTGGCTGAACTCTTTGAAAAATTAGTTAACCAAACCATATTCACCATAGCTCTATCTAGCTTTTTCCAAGTGAACCAGTTAAAGCTTTGTTTGTTGGACCAAATGAACCTATGACCTTCGGTTTTAACTATTAATTCCACATCTTGCATGTAATTAAACAAATCGGAGGTGTAATTAAGTTATAGTTCACTTCTGCCTCTGATCTATATAGGGTGGAGTTAAAATCCCTAGTAACTAACTGTAACAGCCGTAGACTACCTACCCACACATATTGTCCATTTTTGTTTTATTTTTCCACCCTTGGGAAAACGCTTCTATGAGAGAGAGGTATCCATACCCTTATAAGGCATACTTCGTTCCCCTCTCTAACCAATATGAGATCTCACATTCCATCCCCCTTTAGGGCTCAGTGTCCTCACTGATACACCAGTTTGGGTACTGGCTCTGATACCACTGTAACAACCCTAAACTACCCGCCCACAGATATTATCTACTTTTTGGGCCTTGACCTAGCCAAGCCCTCATGGTTTTGCTTTTCCCACTTTTGGAAAAACGCGTCTGTGAGGGAGAGATATTCGTATCCTTATAAGGCGCATTTTGTTCCCCTCTCCAATCGATATGGGATCTCATAATCCACCCCCTTTAGGGCTCAGCGTCTTCGCTGACACACCAGTTCAGGTACTAGCTCTGATACCATTGTAACAGCCCTAGACCATCCGCCCACAAATATTGTCTGCTTTTGGGCCTTATCCTAGTCAAGCCCTCACGGTTTTGCTTTTCCCAAACGCGTCTATGAGGGAGAGGTATCCATACCCTTATAAGGGGTACTTTGTTCCCCTTTCCAATATATATGGGATCTCACATTCCACCCCCTTTAAGGCTCAATATCCTCACTGACACATCGGTTCGGGTACTGGCTCTAATATCATTGTAACAACCCTAGACCACCCGCTTACAGATATTGTTTGCTTTTGGACCTTAGCCTAGCCAAACTCTCACAGTTTTGCTTTTCCCACCCTTAGGAAAACACATCTATAAGGGAGAGGTATCCATACCTTTATAAGGCATACTTCATTTCCCTTTCTAACCGATATGGGATCTCATAATCCTCGTTGACACATTGTTCAGGTACTGGCTCTTATACCATTGTAACAACCTTAGACTATCTGCCCACAGATATTATCCACTTTTGGGCTTTGGCCCAACCAAGCCCTTACGGTTTTGGTTTATCCACCTTTGAAAAAACGCGTCTATAAGGGAGAAGTATCCATACCCTTATAAGGCATACTTCGTTCCTCTCTCCAACAGATATAGAATCTCACATTCCACCCCTTTTAGGGCTCAGCGTCCTCGCTGAGACACCAATTCGGGTACTGGCTTTGATACCATTATAACAGCCCTAGGCTACCTGCCCACAGATATTATCCACTTTTGGGCCTTAGCCCAGTCAAGCCTCACGGTTTTGCTTTTCCCACCCTTGGGAAAATGCGTCTGTGAGGGAGAGGTATTCGCAACTTTATAATGTATACTTCGTTCCCCTCTCCAATCGATATGGGATGTCACAATGGCTTGGCTAGGTCAAGGCCCAAAGCAGACAATATCAGTGGGCGGGTAATCTAGGGTTGTTACAAAGATGCATTTTCTCAAGGAGTGGGAAGAGGAAAACTATGAGGGCTTGGCTGGGACAAGGCCCAAAGTTGAAAATATCTATGGGCGGATTGTTTAGGGCTGTTACAATGGTATCAGAGCCGATACCCGAACCGTTGTGTCAACAAGGACGCTGAGCCCTAAAAGGAGGTGGATTGTGAGATCCCATATCGATTGGAGAAGGGAACGAAGTACGCATTATAAGGGTGCGGATAACTCTTCCTTACTGACGTTTTTCTCTTTAGGAGAAAAGCAAAACCGTGAGGGCTTGGCTGGGCCTAGGCTCAAAGCGAACAATATCTGTGGGCGGGTGGTCTGGGGCTATTACATTAACCATGGACCTCTAACTGAAGCTTCAAGTCTTCAAAGAGAAGTCCATAACTCAATTCTTTGAAACACTGTATTAAAACTATAGACAAATGTAACTAAAGCATAAGAGTTTTCCATTTTAAAGTTACGCTTTGTATAGATAAATTGCTGTCTGGTTTCCAGAGCTTCCACTTTTAAAAATCCCCATCATAAACAATAATAATTCTTCCAAAGGCGTGGAATTGGTGGTTTGTGAGAAACTGCCATTTGCTACCCAAACAACTTGATTTATTCATATTTGCTTCCCTAATTTTGGTTTCCAATAAACAAAATAACATAGGCTTTTCCTTCAAAACAAAATCCCTTATTGCATTAAGCTTAGAAGGGCTATTTAATCCTCTAACATTTTAGACTATAAGGGTTATATGAGGTTGCTTTTTCCTTTGGAGCCTTTCCTATTGCTCATGTTGCTCTTTAGAGAGATTACTTGTTCAAACTATTACTCTTAAGTAACTCCTATCTATTGTTCTTCCAATAGTTATTGAGATTCCACATTTTATTAGACGTTATAGTCTATATGACAAGGATTATTCCCACTAATTTTCTTTTCATTTTCCCACCAGTTCACTAATTGTTTACTTGAGGCACTCAAAGTTTGATGTTGAATTTCCACTGGTTGAACTGAATCTAGAAAGTTATCAATTTAGACACTCTCACCTTTTGTAGGTGGTTCCTTTTCAACCTAAACCAAGTTCCCTTGGCTTTCATGGTTTTCTAACACATATTCTATTTCCACCAGCTCTTTGTTATCTTCAGAATTGAACTTCTCAAATCCCGTCACCTCCCAATAGTCTCCTCTAATGAAAACTCTCCCCATTGGTTTCCATTCTTTGCCTTGTGCTTTTAGGGAAGGTTTCCATTAGCATGTAACCAATACCTTGTCTTCTCTAAGAAAGTGCCCATTGGCCAACCTTAGGATTGGAATGTTTGTCTTTCTCTTCCTTAGAAATATCCATACTCACACATAATCGAGCAAATCTAACTCGTTTCATCAAAACAATGTTTTTATCCATACAGATTGGTTTTGCCAAATAACTAGCTAGTATACTCAAACCTTTAGTGGTGTAATAATCCAAAGGAATTTTATGAATATTCACACATAGAGGAATATTTTTCAATCTAATTTTCTCTAATTCCTTGCCCAGTTGCCAATTTTGAAGAAATAAAGGAAGTTGAGAGATGTGCCAAGGGCCTTCTTCAATTACCTTTTGAGCTTTCGATTTAAAGAAGAAGATAAATATTAAGTTATCTTCCTCGGTTAGCATTACTTCCATTAGTTCTCTGCCATTCCAATTTCTCTAGTCCATGTTGTATCATAGGAAAAGCAGGTCGTTTATCCATAAACAATCTAATAAGTGTAGCGTCCTATATCCTTGCCCCTTCCTGTAGAATGTTTAGGCTTAGAGCCACAATTAGCTTGCCTTTAATCTCGACTGGTCGACTATAGATCAAGAAAGAGTAAAAATTTTCACCCACAACCTATTTCCATGTCTTTCTAACCCTTTTTTTTCTGTTGATACACACTGTATGATGGAGCATAAGTTTTAGGTGGTGGAACCATAGAGGCTGTGGGGTGGGATAGTTTGATTTGTAGAGTGAGATGGGGAAGAAGAGTGAGGTGCAAAGGTTGTGTCAGGTTGAGAAGGGGATGAAGGAGGAGAAGAGGGAAAAGGGAAATGAAGCGGTTAAGGGTAGAGGTGGCATTTCTGTCTCCATTATAGTTTAATAGTTAAATAGGTGTCTAATGTTGTTTGTTTTTGCAGATAAAGCACGACCCTCAGAGGACGATTAATGCTAGAAGGAACAGCAGGAGAAAGATAGAGGATGAAAGAGTTTGAAACAGAGATATGGTGAAGAAAGCTGAACAGAGTAGATCTAGGATTAGGGTTGGGTCATGAGAAGGAAAGGTTTAGAGAGATATAAGAGTTTCTCTCTTATGGTTTAGAGAACCAACTTAAAAAGTTTGGTAAAAAGGATAACTAAGACCTAAACTTAAAATTCTTTATGTTTAGCTATAAGGATAAGTGAACTTGGCCTAAGAGGATAACATACTTATTCTAAGCTTAAAACAAGGTTTTTTAGGTTAACTTTAAAATTAAGGAAATTTAATCAATTTGTTAATAAATAAATAAATATATTATGATAAATAAAAATAAATTTTAGGTTATGTTAGATAGGATTGGGTCAAACCCATAAGTCCATTATGGCTCAACTAAAATTTTGTTTAAGGTTAATTAAAAGAGATTTCGAGAAGTTAAATCCCTGATTTGTATTATTAAGATCCCCAACTTTAACCATTACTTATAACATATATAAACTTAGACTTATAGGTAAATTTTTTTTAGTTATAAAATCATATAAAATGTTTAAGGACTAATTTAAGGATGTGCTCCTTATGAATTTCACTCCTTCATGTTTGACATAATAATGAATAATATACTCTACTTATTAAATAATTTGGTTTATTTAGTAGTAACATGCATCAAATAATTAGTTCATTTGATAAGCCTCATATTCAACAATGTCTTTACTGAACAAGCTCTCTAGATCAAATAATTTGTTTATTTGATAGGAATATATTTAAGAAATGTGTGTATTTGATAACTGTATTGTTCATGTAATGTTTTTATTTGAACATTTATAATGATGCTTCATCTCTTGAATTAATTTTAGGAGAGAATCTTGAAAATGAGAGGTTAAGAGTAATACACATGTCTGAATAAAAACAACACACAATCAACTTGGTAAGACAGCTAGAAGTTTATCATATATGACCTAGACAAGATTTAAGAACTCGTATGTGAATCACATATGTGAAGTTAAATAAACTCTTACATTTGAATTAGGGAAACTTCATTAGTGAAGTTCATTTCATTTAAACATTGCATATGACATTGTTGTTTATAGAAGGGAAATTATTAATAAGGTTGTGGGATGCTTATCAATATAGATTGTCTTATCTAGTCATATACTTTTCTTAGTATAGTGGAAATATGTTTCATAGTAGTCTATCAATGAACATTGTCATAGTGAGTGCATTCCATAATGCAAAGGATGAGTAGTTTTAATGTTTAATGCATTATTTAATATTGTTAATTGTTTTAAGTACAATTGTTAATTTATAGGTAATAGTTATTTACTAAAATGCATTTTCACCTCTTTATGTTTTTATATATGTGTGTTATATTTAATACTTGAGTTATTTGTAAACAAATACATCTAAATAGAAGGATATATTTTTTATAAATTATTATTATATGAATAATGATTGCAAACTTGGTGATCTTGTATTTCCATAGGTAACTAAGAAAATAATTAACATTTCTATAAAGTTTCATGAAATAAATTAAAAATGATTACAATTGAGCATGTGTTATTACAGAAACTATATGTTTGAAGAAAGTGACTACTGCATCTACAAATATTGTCATAGAATTCAATTAGCTAAAAATTTAAATGCTATAATTAAGAAATTTGGACTATAAAAATCCAATATGTATTAAAAATCAAAAGGCTTTTGACTCACTAAATGAAATCATAAAAGTTTCTAAGGAAGACATTATGGCTCAACGATTGTGAGATATGTAACTTATGTAAAAGAAGATTTTGACTTGCATAATATAGATGATTACATTATGTGAGAGTTTAGGAGGTATGAATAGGCCTAGGACCTATGGTTCGCACTAGTAGCATGTTTTGTTAGCACCTTATTGACCAAATTATGGTATTATTAATTTTGACATATATAAGATAAATAAATAAATCACAAATGAAAAGATGAGGTCAAAGCATTCAATACTGAGGCATTTAAAGCTAATCACAAGTGAAATGAGGCATGTTGGTCATACTTTCTCAGATACATAATAAGTGAAAGTTTTCCCAAAATATTTACCTCTAAGTTCGAAGTATATGAAAATGCTTTTAACCCAAAAATAAATATCAAGATGATAGAAGATGGTATAAGGAACCTATTATTTTCAAAAGAATGTTTTGAAGCATATGGGCCACATTTTGAGGTGAATGTGGCTAAGTCATGCTCACAAGGAGTTGAAAATAAAAAGAGAAAGTGATATTATGAGTTTAAGTAAAAAGTGAAAAGAAAGTCTTTCATAATTCTTAGGATCCTAAAAAAGGTTAAAACTATAAATTGAAAAAGGAAAAGGACCTTTCATGAGGAAAAATTCTTGTTTCTATTATGCTTTTGGTTAGCCTTGGATTGAATATTAATTTTATAGTGGTAGAAAGGATAATGTTCTTGGAATTAAAATAGTCATGGTTTTATGTTGGATGGTTTTATTGTATTAGATGTTGTTTATGAAATAAATAAATTTATTTTTTATTTATTAACATTATCTACTACTTATAATATCTATGCTAATTTGTGACATAATGGACTTGATCATATTGGATAAAATCAAATAAATCAATTAGTTAAATAAGGTCTTTTTAGAAGACCCACATAAAATATATTTATCTATTTAGTAAACATTATCTAGTTGATAAAATTACATGAAAACCATTTATTATGAGATACAAAGTTACTAAGTTATTGGAATTAATTCATTAAGTTATTTGTGACCAAATGACTTATTTCGTTACTTTATCACTAACTATACTCGGTATAGTTATATTTATTTGATTTCTTAAAATTTGAAGTATTGTGTTATTTTCAAAAGTACGTGACTTTAGTTGAGAATATGTTAGATAAAAAATATAATGGATTTAAGAACTAGTTGAGGATTAAAGTACTTTTTAATAAATTCAAGAGGTTATGTGATGAAAATTAAATGGATAAGCAATTGACTATTTGATGAACCCATTAATAAAATGATGGTACAAAAAGGAGATAAATCTCTTCCCGAAGTAGTTAGGTTTATAATTATATATTGCTTACTACCTATTGGGTAATGTGCTATTAACAACCAAATATATACGTGACTGAGTGCTTATAAATTAGTTACTAAAATACCATATGATTTGTGGATATATAAAAGACTCGTTTTATCACAATTGGATTATAAAGGAAGTTTTAATTACATTTATGGTCTTTTACGTCAATATGGGAAATAAGGTCCTAGAGAGAAGAAAAGTGATCGCAGGTTTACGTATGCTAAGTTTTACTATTTTAACCTCGATAATACTATAAGTGCATGGGTTGTTTGCGTAGTACCTAAGGTATCGATACCACAAGGAGGGGTAATCTAATCCTAAAATTTAAGGCAGAATTGAAATGCAACAATCTAAAATAAACAAACAATACAGAAAATTAATCAATCAACAATCAATTATGAGAATTAAATTTCCTAAATAATAAACAAGTAGCAAATCACACAGCCCAATCCAAAATCAACCTAGGAACTACTAATTGAGAGAAAGGGGGTTTTAATTCGAGATTAATGGAAATCTAATCAATTATGCAATTATCGAGTTACCGGGTCTAGACGGTCCTAGGGTGGATTACTCTCTCTAATTATAATCTTTAAACCCTAATTAATAACCCCTAATTTAAATTATGAAATTTTGATCTCTCGATTTATAATTGACCAAAACCTAAATTAGTTCTAAAATTGTCTATTAACCTACCGGGAACCTATGCTCGATCTCTTGTTACACAATTTCACCGGTTTGATTCAATTCTTATCTATCAATTTATCTAACTCTCGTTAGCCTAAATTGATGATATTCACTCGGCTCACCCTCTTAGTTTGTTGCCAAATTATTAAGAACAGATATTGAATCACAAAATAACTTAATTTGAAAACAATGAATCAATTTTATAAATCTCAAGAATCAAAACCCAAAGGTGAGTTTAGACAAAAATCGACATTCGACATAACATATTCTCAACAGTTATCTCAAATTTATACATCAACAAAACTGATATAAACTAGAAAATACGCTCAGAACGGACTCGTGGAGGTAGCGACAATGGGAAACCACCTATTCTGGGAAGTACTTCGCATCAAGCTTCATCTTCGTGTCTCTCTTCCTTCGTCTCCTTGCTAGAATCTCTCAATAGCTCTCTAGGGTTTTGAATTTACTGAAGTGAAAAACTCTGTAAAAAGGCTTCCAAATCTCTTCCTCTATTCTTTAATGTTCTATTTATATCTTGGAAGACCTAAGGTTGATCCGAGGTCGAAACGCTCCAAAAAGTCTCACAAAACTTAACGTTTACAGTTGTTTTCGTGTTTGCCCAACACAGGCCATGATTGTGGTAGTGCCTAACCCTCTCTGTCACGATCGTGGCCCAAAGTGTATGATCATGGCCTAGTTTAGAGCTCTCTATCATGATCATGGCCTGGGTCCTATCATCTCACCTCTTTCTATCATGATCGTGGTCTGTTGTGCCACGATCGTGGGCCATGGTTTTTGCCCGAAAATCTTCGAAACTTTTCCGTTTTTCGTTGTTTGCCCTGAAACACTAACAAATGCATCAAGGTACTTAAAAAACAAAACAATTAAGCTCAATGACTTATACTAACCCATAAGAACACTTATACTCATAAACTAACACAATTGAAACCTAAACACACACTCAACACTTAAATTAACACTAAATACATCACAACTTAAACCCTAAAACATGATGCAAATCATAACTATCAACATCCCCACACTTAAACGTTTGCTTGTCCTCAAGCAAACAAAACAACAAACATATACTCAGCACACAGCACGCTATGCAATAATGAGACAATGGATTCAACTTCACGAAATAATTTAACTCTAAACACCATCATTCAATTTTTTCCAAATTATTAACATGCAAAATCCATGTCTAAGCACCTTGGACTTAATATACAAACTAATCAAAATTTTAATGTTGAGTCTATTCACCCCTATCACTTGCATACACACATTGATAATCATTTAGTCAAAACAAAAGTGTAGCTATTCCTCAGTAGGTATTCATGAAAAATCAAGCTACTAACAAGTTCGGTACGTTTTAATTTGAAAACATTTCTTTTTGTTGATTTTTTAAGGACATAAACCTAGTCTTTTACGTGGAGGCAAACATTTATGATGAATGTCGATCCGATTACTTAACTAAGTCATGTTGTTATTAAGCTGCTTGGTTAGAATGTCACTATAGCCTTTTTACAAGAAGGCATGCATTTATGATGTGTGTCGATCCGGTTACTCATCTACATCACATTCTAAACTGGATACTAGCTCTATTTATAACCCAAAGGCTAGCGGAATAGTTATTTTGGTTAAAAATTATACAACTCTTTTTTTTAATTGCCTACCTTATTATTTTAGGTAATCATTCTTACGAAAATGTAATAATAATTCCACTTATTTGATTGGCCTAAAATTATAAATGAGTATGGCAAATTCCTAGGGTGACTAAGATCGTATCCTAATTAACCAATATATTTAGCCCTAAGTGACTTAGGTTACTAATTTCACAAGCAACCTAAAAGGCTATGTTTAAGGCTAAATCTATCTCGTTAAGCTCTAGCCATTGATGCATTCACATAATTCATATCATGCAACCTAAACAAACTATCATACAAAATGCAAAATTCACACTCAAGTTAAAAACACACAACCCTCCCCATACTTAAACAACACATTGTCCTCAATATAAGAAGGGTACACAAACACACCTGGGGGAATTAAACACAATATACGAAAAACATAAGAAGAAAATACTAACAAAAATGAAAAGAAAAGGGTTAGAACACGAAAATGTGATGTTGACTGAGTTGTTGATGGTGATGGAGGCGGAGATCACTTGTGCTTGATTCCCATGATTACTACCCTATCTTATACTTTCTACAAAAAGAGTAAGAGAGTTAGCACTCCAAAACATTCCAAATTATGAAGAACTTATTTTGAAATTTAAAACAAATCTAACTATGCAATAATTTAAACCTAACTACTAAACGTGCTAATTTACGGTCATTAGCTTGACCTTAATCTTTTAAAACTCAACCAGGATCAATTATGAGCAGCTTGCTTCCACCCTTCTCATTCAACATCAGTTTTGTAGTCTTTGAGTAAGCCACAAATTACAAAATGAACAGAAGGACAAATTGATAAGGTTGAGAAAATGAATTAATTTCATGAATGTCCTTCTCATTAACAAACTGTTATTAAAATAGGGAATAACAAAACTCCCTGAATCTTCCATCAAATCCAATAGTTTGTCCTGTATGAAAGTGAATTGCTCTCCTTCTTCCTTAATCACCTTCGTTTACTCTCCTTCTTCTGCTTCCCGAATGGAAACTTCCATACTTTCTTCAAACTCGATGTTTGTTGTCATTTGTTCTTCGTCCTCTTGTTCTTTAAAAGATTCGAACACATCAATTATCCTGAATGAGCTACTAACCTTCGGATTCTTAATTACATCATTCATGTTGAATGTCATTTGATCATCATCAATCCAAAAGATAGAGTTCTTTTCCTGAACATCTCCCCAAGATTTTTCGATGTTTAAATATGGTATATCAAGAACTGGTGAATAAAGGGAAGACTGACATTATTTTCTTCATCCTCTTCTTTGATTTCTTAGTCTTCTTTAAGGTCAGGTTTAGCTTGATTTCTCGCTAATTCTTCTAGCTCTACCCCATTCCGAAGTGTGATAGCCTAATATGGTTCTATTAAATTTACATTCATGCTATGCAGACAGTTTTCCACACTTTTCTTACAAAATTCCCCAGAGAGCTGACCTATTCGAACTTCTAAATTATGAATAGAAGAGGCATGATCTTCTACTACTTGCTCAAACTTCTCTTCTAATCTCTTATGGTTCTCTTCCATATCCATGAGCTTATCCATGATTTTGTCCAACTTGGAATCTCATAAACTAGATTCATCATATTGAAATTCAAATAGGTCTTGATGTCCCATGTGAGTACTTGCATTGTTGGACCAATGAAAATCTGGCTGGTTCTGCTACCCTGAAATGTATGAGTTCATATAAGGATGATGATTTTCCCAACCAAATTGGGGCTTCTTGAACTCTGTAAGCGTCCTTTACTCCCTATAATATACATCCTCCATGATCGTTGTTTTTATCTCTTCTTAACATTCAACTCTTTAGATGTCTCATTCTCATTCTAAGATGTCTTGATGTGTCTCTACTTTATGCCCTAAAATTTTTTAAACTAATTTAAAAAAGACAAATGATTGTGGAAAAGCCTTAGAATAAGAACTAAACTAATCGCCTCCCTGGCAACGACACCAAAAATTTGATCGCAAGTTTATGTATGCTAAGTTTTACTATTTTAACCTTGATAATACTGTAAGTGCATGGGTCATTCACGTAGTACCTAAGCTATCGATCCCATGAGGAGGGGTAATCTATTCCTAAAATCTAAGGCGAAATTGAAATGCAAGAATCTAAAATAAACAAACAATTCAGAAAATTAATCAATCAATAATCAATTATGAGAATTAAATTTCCTAAATAATAAACAAGTAGCAAATCACACACCCAATCCAAAATCAACCTAGGAACTACCAATTGAGAGAAAGGGGGTTTTAATCCGAGATTAACAGAAATCTAATCAATTATGCAATTATCGAGTTATCGGTTCTAGACGGTCCTAAGGTGGATTACTCCCTCTCGAGTTATAATCTTTAAACCCTAATTAATAACCCCTAATTTAAATTATGGAATTGTGATATCTCGATTCACAATTGACCCAAAACCTAAATTAGTTCTAAAATTGTCTATTAACCTACAGGGAACCTATGCTCGATCTCTTATTACACAATTTCACTGGTTTGATTCAATTCTTATCTATTAATTTATCTAACTCTCGTTAGCCCAAATTGATGATATTCAATAGGCTCACCCTCTCAGTTTGTTGCCGAATTATTAAGAACAGATATTGAATCACAAAATAACTCAATTTAAACACAATGAATCAATTTCATAAATCTCAAGAATCTAAAACCCAAAGGTGAGTTTAGACAAAAATCGACATTCGACATAATATATTCTCAACAATTATCTCAATTTCATACATTAACAAAACTGAAATAAACTAGAAAAAATGCTCGGAAGGGATTCGTGGAGGTAGCAATAGTGGGAAACCATCTGTTTTAGGAAGTATTTCATATCAAGCTTCGTCTCCGTGTCTCTCTTCCTTCATCTCCTTCCTCGAATCCCTCAATAGCTCTCTAAGGTTCTAAATTTACTTAAGTGAAAATTTTTGTAAATAGGCTTCCAAAGCTCTTCCTCTGTTCTTTAATGTTCTATTTATATCTTAGAAGCCCTAGGGTTGATTCGGGTTGAAACGGTTTGAAAAGCCTCGCAAAACTTGACATTTCAGCTGTTTTCATGTCTGCCTGACTTAGTAGCACACCTAACCTGTTGGATCTCGTTTCCGGAGCCTACCTATCTGGAATATCAAAAGACGTGATCGTATTATCCTTTAAGGTTATATCTGTGGAATCTCTCTAGCCAAAACTAGTTCCGACAGCTGAATCACTAATTTACTTCTTCCGAACAATTATAGCTCCATGTCTTTAGTTTATTTTGAAACAATAATCATCTCATTCGGATCTCTACCAATCAAGATATGATTAAAATACCGAAGTATGTTCAATAAAACAATCAATTCATGCTCTTTTAGTCGTTTCCCACTTTCTCTCCTTCAATCTTTTTGGAATCGACTCCAATGGATACCAAAATTTTATGGAGAGATAGAGAAATAAGTTAGGAATCTCTTAATTCAATACTCACTTCATTTGGTGATCGGATGATGGAGTTATGGCCAAACGAGTCAAACCTGGTTATGTCCTCAATCATATTGTACCTATCTTAGGACAATTGACATAACTTTCACTAGAGAGATCAGATTAAGGTCATCTTAGGACGGTTTTGAAGAGGAATTCTATATTTTTCCATTTGGAGGGTCAAAACATGGGTTTGCATCTGTAAACTAAATGTTTCACCGTGGTGAAATCAGGAAATATTTCTCAGGACCTCTCAGGAAAAGTTCGTCGCGGCGAAACCAGGAAATATTTCCAGGACCTCTTGGGAAAAGTTCACTGCGGCAAACCTATAATGTTTCGCTATGGTGAAGTCATGAGATGGAGACGAAAACACCTTTCAGGAAAAGTTTGCAATGGCTAAGGCTGAATTCGCCGCGACGAAAAAACCTTTCAGGAAAAGTTCGTCACGGCCAAGGATGAATTCGCCGTGGCGAAACCTTCTAACCTGCAACTTTAACTCAACATTTCAACACAAAAAAAATGCACATACACTTCATATCAATTCAACTACTAAGTACTTTTGTTAAATTCTTAAATCTCCTCTCAAATAATTAATCCCATACAACCATTCCAATCTCTAACATGTTATTCTAAACCAAACAACAATTTACAATCACATACTCATTCCTCTTTCACAACCATCATCATACAACACAAATCCTTAAATTCTCATTCTCATTGCTAAACAAGTAAATATTTAATCAAGCTTTAGTTTCATATCAACATACACATCACAAACTTAAAACAAAATACCAAAGATGCTCATATTTGATATGCCTATAAAGCTATCCAAAAATTTTCACTAACTTAGTACAAAAGTCTCTAACTATCTTAGAGTTTCCGATGCCTTGCAAGGATTTGCTAACCGTCTTGTTCTGCACCTGAGAACTGGAAAAAGGATGGGTTGAGCTATACAGCTCAGTGGATAATATATTTATAACCATCGGCACTTGACCATAATTCAAGCTTATGTATATGTATAGCTACAAATTCAAAAATTCTTAATCCTTCTAACAATTCAAGCATTAATCAAATTAGTTCAAAATTCATAATACATAACATAAACTTTATCCATTTAACACCACACTCAAATGCATCATATTTGAAAATTAAAAAATGCAATGAACAAACAAATGGCTCGAGAGTTCTGTAGGACGAAACATAGAAACTGAAGTTTACTCTATGAACAAAATGAGTCCGATTTCTCAAGATCTCATGGCCTCAAGCGGGTAGCCGGGAGAAGGCTATAGGTCAACATGCACGTGACTAACTAAATGGGTTCCTCTCTTGCCCAATCACAACCAAATTTCATGCTCAATTCAATCAAACACAAATTCCTTATTTCATGCTTCTTTTACTTTTCTTCTTTCCTTTTTTATACAAACACCACAACCTTTTTAAGGCATAACATAATCATAATTCATCATGCAGTTTCAAACATTCACAACGATTTCAATTTCAAGAATTCCAATGCAAGCAAATCCATACACATACATAAGCAAGAATTTGCACAATTGCACAATAATTATAAATACATTACCCACCTAATTCGTTTGTAAAATCCAACTCAATTGTGCCTTCCCTCTTGCTCTTGAATAGGGTTTTGCTAGTTTCCTAAAATAAACAAATTTCTCATTCAACTCACATTCAAATGGAAATTTATAAAGCTTCAATAATCTAAAGTAAATAATCAAGCCTAAACTTAACTTACCCATAATACATCTAGGATAGAAAACTAAAACCTAGTTTAAAAATCCATAAAAATCACATGGGTTCTCTTCTTTTCTCCTTTCTTCCAACGCCAACCCATTCTCTTCTCTAATCCCTTTTCATTTTCTAACAAAACAAGAAGAAAGATGAAGAAAATTACCTTTAACTAGCCCAAATCTTTTCCTTCTTCTTCTTTCTCCTAGCTTCCACGATTTTTCCTTCTCTTTTCTTTTCTTCCTTCATGTTTTTTTCTCTCTCCTTTCTCTCTTCTCACGACTCTCTCCTTTCTCTCTTATTCAAGACCACTCTTTGTCTTGGTCTTCCAAGTTTACCCTTCATTTAACTTGTCCTTCCCATTTTACCCCTCTTTTGTCTCTTTATCCATTAACTCCTTAAGCTAAACTAATTCTAACATTCTCTAATTAATAACCCTAATTCCTATTCATGTTTACTAAATTTAATGACCCAATTCTAAGATAATAACTAAACAAACAAATTGTAATTAGAATAAATAAATAAAATAAAATTTTAACAAATAAATCGATAATAATTAAAAAAATTTGGGGTCCAACATAACTTCTCTGTCACAATCATGGCCTAAAGTGCACGATCGTGGCCTAGTTCAGAGCTCTTTGTCATGATCGTCACCTAAAGTGCACGATCGTGGCCTGGGTCTTGTCAGCTCACCTCTTTCTGTCATGATCTTGGCATGTTGTGCCACAATCGTAGGCCATGGTTTTGGCCTTAAACTCTTCGAAACTTCTCCGTTCTTCGCCATTTGCCCTGAAACACTAACAAACACATGAAGGTACCTTAAAAACATAACAAAGCTCAACGCCTCATACTAACCCATAAAAACACTTAAACACATAAACTAACACAATTAAAATCTAAACACACACTTAGCACTCAAATTAACACTAAATACATCACAAAATAAACCTAAAACATAATGCAAATCACAAATATCAAGGAGTAGCTTTAAAAGGTATTCTAAACACTCTAAAGGTTATATGTTTTAAGGTGAACAAGGTAATAAATTAGTAATTAAATTTGCATAACAGGATATTACATTATTAGATAATATTTTTTGAAACCAAAAAAGATAATTAAAAGATTATCTCTGTATAAGATATTTAATTAGAGTGACCTAGTAAGAGGAGATCAATTAGATGGAATTAGTCCAAATGAGAGTAATAGAATTAGTTTTTGATCAATGCTAATTACAACCCCAGTGGGAGTTTTTTTCCATTAAATGATTCGAGTGGGAGCAATATGAAAGTAGACTTATACATTTTTCAATATTTTCAATTATGCCCATATTATGAGTAGGTTAATTCCTAGATGAATTTTTTGGCATTGAATTCTTTATTCCTTTCCTTTCTTCTTAGGCAATTCTTATTCTTAAATCCTATCAATCTCATTTATTTTCTTTTCACGGCGTAAGGATCACTTCCAATTTGCAAGAGTTTTTGTAATTAGCTTAACCAAAACAACCATGAGCTCTAAAGTCTTAGATGGTGTGGAATTGTGTTTAGTACTAGGCGAGAACCAAAAACTAGGGATTGGAAAGTCAATCTCATTTGGGGTTTCTAGGTTCCATTTGCTTTTCAAAATTAATCTTCTTCACCATAGAAAAAGTTAACTTCTTGTTCTTTGTCTTGGGTAGATTAGAAAGTCAGTCCATTTATAGGAAACTTACATTAGATACACTCCAACTAAGGTCTTTTTTGTTTTTCCCTTTATGTTTGCTATTTGTTGTAATCATAATAAGTGAAAATCACTATTTTGAAAAGAGATTTCATGTCTACCTTTTTCGTGATTGCTTTCATCCTTCCTTTTTATTATTACTATATATTTCCTAGTTAGTATAACTTATTTAAGTTTTGATTTATACTATTACAATTTTATTTTATTTTATTTTATTTTCCCCTTCTATTTGGTTTTGCTTAAGCCCTTTCTTTTCTCTAGTAGTCTTAACATCTTTAGGGCATTATTGTGCTTGTTATATATAGCTTGTGCTGGGTGTTAGTGTAGGTGTGGCTTCTTTGAATTCTTATGGCAACACTAGGGATAGTCCTTTAATGAGTTTTGAGGAAAAGAGGAGAGAAGATGTTGACAAATTACGAATAGATTCCTAAAACATCGAGCCTTTGAAGGAAAGTCCTTAGAATTAGTAGAGATTTTAGATAAATATAAGATACATATAGCATGAATCTAGGAGACATAGTGGATGGAGGCTAAAGTGAAAGAGATAAATAGGTTCAAACTTTGGTATTCAGGGTGTTAGAGGCAACAAAAAGGGGTAGATATCTTGGTTATTAAGGAACTCATAAATCATGTTATAGGGGTAAAGATAATTAATGATATGATTTCATCCTTAAAGATTATGGTGAAAGATGTTCTTTTCAATGTGGTATGTGCTTATACGCCTCAAGTAGAGTTGGAAGAACAACTTGAACATTAGTTTCAGGAAGAGTTAGATGAGGTGGTTCAGCATATTCCCTTAACAAGAAAGTTATTTTAAGAGGAGACTTTAATGGCCATATGAAGGCAACCTGAAACGATTATTCTTGTGCTCATAAGAGTTTTAGGCATGAATATAGGAATGATAGTGTGACTACTTTGTTGGACTTTTTGGTAGCATTTAATTTGGTGATAATCAACTCATTCTTCAATAACAAAGAGGAGCATTTGGTGACCTTTAATAGTAAAACTGCAAAGACTCAAATCGACTACTTTCTCATAAGTCAAATCGATTAACCTACATATAAAGATTTCAAGGTGATACGTAACATGCTTTTCAACTCAATGTAGATTATTGGTTATAGATCTTATAATTAAAGGTTGGAGTAGGAAGAGAATTTCTAAAAGGTGCACTAGAGTGAGAAGGTAGGAACTAAAAGGGGACACTTTGGACCAACTTAGGGATAGAGTAATGTCTAGAGAAGAATAGAAACCAGAAGGAGAAGCTAACCATATATAGGAGGGAGTAGCAACCTTTTTAAGAAATGCGACTAAGGAAATATTAGGAGTTTCTAAAGGGCCTGCAGGTAGTAATAAGAAGTATTAGTGGTAGAATAAAGACATACAAGAAAATTTGAAGATCAAAAAGGCTACTTATAAAGCTTTATTTGATAAAAACATAGATGAAGAGAAGGTTGTTAATAAAGAGAGTTAAAAGCTGACAAAGAAAGAGGCAAAGAAGATAGTCTTAGAAGCCAAAAGTAGAGCTTACAAGAACTTACATCAATGATTAGAAATTAAAGATAGAGAAAAAGATATATTTAAGTTACCAAGAGCTAGGAACAGAAAGCAAAGGACTTGGATCAAGTTTGTTGTGTAAAGGATAAAGCAGAATGGGTGCTCGTGGATGAAAATGACACCAAGTGAAGATGATAAAGATATTCTATGGCCTTTTTACTGAAGGCAAAGATGACAACATTTTCTTAGATGATTTTACCATTTATAAGAAATATCTTAGCTTCACTTGTTGTTAAAAGATTACAAAAGAAGAGATTAAAGGAGCTTTAAAAAAGATAAAGAGTGGAAGGGTAACAAAACCTGATGAATTACCCATAAAGGTATGGAAGAGCTTAGGATAAGAGGGTCTTTCTTTGTTAACCAATATTTTTAATATGATCCTTAAGTTTGCTAAGATGTCAAATAAGTGGAGACCCAGCATAGTAATCCCTCTCGACAAGAACAGAAGGGACATTTAAACTATAACAACTACAAAGGAATCAAACTACTCAGTCACACCATAAAATTATAGGAAAGGGAATTGCTAAAAGAGTGAGAAAGGGTATCTCGGATAACCAATTTAATTTCATATCAAGGAGGTCTATGACATAAGCTATACACCCCTTAGACAATTAATAAAATATTATAGGGACAAATAGAGGGACCTACACATAATTTATGTTAACTTAGAGAAGGTTTGTGACAAGGTATTTAGAAAAGTCACGTGGAGGTGTTTAGAAGCTAAGAGAGTTCATATGACCTATATATAAGTTATTAGGGATCTGTATGAAGGTATTAAGACTATATTAAGGATGACATCAAGAGATACAAAGCATTTTTCTATCAATATTAGTCTAGATGAAGGATTATTGTTGAGTCCCTTCCTATTTGTAATATTGATAGATGAGCTCACTAAGAATATCCAAAGGGATGTGCTTTGGTGTATGTTATTTGCTGATGATATTATTTTAGTGGATGAAACAAAAGAGGATGTTAATTTCAAGTTAAAACTTTGGAGGGATACGCTAGAGCCAAAATAATTTAAACTGAGCATAATTAAGACTAAGTAGTTAGAGTATAACTATTCAGGTCATAGGGTTGCCCTTAATATGGAGATAAAGATTAGTTCAAAAGTTATACAATAGAAAGGTTGTTTTAAGTACTTTGGATCTATTATACAAAACAATGGTGAGATAAATGATGATATAGTCCACTGTATTAGATCAGGGTGGCTTAAATAAAGGAGCGCATCATGAGTTTTTTGTGAAAAAAAGATACCATTTAAGCTAAAAGGTTAATTCTACTGTCTAGCAATTAAGTCTACATGCTCTATTAGGTAAAGTGTTGACCCATCAAATAGGTGCATAGTCATAAGTTAATGGTGGCAGAGATGAGGATGCTTTGTTGGATGTAAAACCTGTAATATACTATTTCAATTATTGTACTGTGTAATATGTTGTGCATGCATTTTATAGAGTATGCTCTATTTATGGTGTAGCAGAGTAATTTAAGCATTTAAATGTATTATTGAGGTTAAAAATGGAGATCACGAATAGATCGGAGATGGTTTTGGGTTTGATCAAAAAATTTCCAGAAAATTTTTGAAAAATATGAAAGCTACGAAATGAGTACGAACGAGCTTTAGAGGTTTTAAAATGTGCTTTGGGGATTTAGGTAATACTTTTGAATGAAATTCAAAAGATTTTGGTGTCATTTGATAATTTCCAGCTTCAATCTAAAAATTCTTCCAGATAGCTAAAAAAGCTACTAAACAATTTTGAAATACGATGAAAAGCTCCAAAATTAGGATTAGAGTCCCTAATAACTGAAATGGGTCAAAACGAAGGTTGTTTGAATAGAATTTGGGTAATTTGAAAAATTCCCGAATAATTAGTATTTTTGATGATTAGTGTCCATAAACAGTAAATTTTTAACAAGCAGACCATAATGATCAGAAATTATCAAAAAGATTTTAGTGTCTAAAAAATGATTGTATCTGGGTTAAAATAAGTCTATTCATCTAGATTTCAAGGGATCCAAAATTAGACTAAAATTCCCTTTATTAAAAAAATAATGGGAATTAGTGATTTTTCTCCCATTAAAATTTTTTCAAGTACCTAATTTAAATTTTTTATTCCCAATTAAAGTATTTAATGGTCAATTTAAAGTTAGGGTGGCCATAGAAATTTTTGGAATTTATTTGGGCATAAAGTGCATTAAATTCAAAAAAAGGGGCAAAATGGTCTTTTTTTCAAACCAAATGTCCAAATTACATATGCTCATTACATGGGAAGATTTCCATGAGATAAGCATGAATTAATTGGTTTGGAAAGTAACCAATTAAATGGTGAAAAGTGGCATAGGTTAAAGTATAAATATGAGAAATTTTGGTAAAGGTGTAATTATAAGATGTTATTAAGGGAAATGGTGGGCAAAAGGTGTAAACAAAATCATCATCTCTTTAAAAGGGTGTGGTTGACCATTGATGAAAAAGGAAAAAAAAGAGAGAAAAAAGAAAAGAAAAGAAAAAGGAGAAGAGAAAGGTTTGGCTAGGCCATGGAGAAGTGATCCAAGGGGTTTTTCATGCTCTTCTAACTCCAATCAAGCATCCAACAAGATCCTATAGACATCTAAGTCAAGAGGAAGAAGAAAATTAGGTTGCTAAGCTTAGCAAATTTGTTGAAAATTTTGTATAGTTTAGATTTGGTTTTGATGGTGTGAATCGCACCCTTATGATGTGATATCAAGGTTTTATTCCATTGGAAGTGATTAGGAGAAGAAAATCAAGAAACTAGTGTGTGGAACCTTGGGCAAACTTGGTCAAAGGTAAGATCCACTGCCAAAAGTGTTTTCTTTTTCCATTTGATGATTTAAGATTAATTAATGGCATTAAGAAGTTAATTTAATGATGAAAGAATGGAAGAAAAACCATGAAAATGATTAGATATAGTTTTAGCCATGGCTAGGATTTTTAATGCGATATGATACAAAATTCTATTTTGATGTTTTATGATGTTCATAGCATGATTTTGATGCTATTGAAGTAAACAAAATGAAAATGAACTTATTTGGAATGTGTTTTGGTTGAGATTCGTCCAAAGGTGCATGGTTATGTAAAATTTTGTTAATGAAATTTTATAACTTAAATTTGTGTATTAAAATGTCATGGAAGTGAATTTGGATTGATTTTAACTGTTAGAAATCAAATGGAATTGAATTGGAAAAGTTTAATGTAAAATATGTTAAGTTTAGCCTTAAGGGCATTTTTTTGCATAAAAGTATGGTTATGATGTAATGAGGATATGAATGTGATTAAAGATGGTCATTAAGTGTGTATGTGACATTGGAATTATTAAATGAAGTGTTATGTTATTATTTGGAAAAATTAGTATATGAAGTGTATGTGGAAAGTAATGAAGTTGAAATTGTTGTATTTACTTGGAAAATGTATTAAGGAGTTAAATGTGTTTATGTTAGGTTAAAACGAAGCAAACTGAAGGATTTTGAAGTGGTGAAAAAGGAAACTAGCAAGTAGTGAGTGTACTTTAAACTAAATTTATGCAAATGGTTTTTATTTTATCATGAAATGAATATTTATGTTGAGTTTTATGTAAATGATATATTACAAGTGAATATTGCTAGTATAATTTACGTTTTAGCAATATATGAATTTTAGTTTGAAAGTTAAAATTTATATGATTTGAATTTACATTGAAATTATGTTATTTGTTGATAAAATGGAAATGAATTTTTAGCCTATGGTACATTTTGATGGTATTACAGATTTACCAGTTAGAGTACCCTAAAACATGCATAACGTATGGGGAGCATCAGTTACTAACAGTGAGTGATATTGTGTCCGTCAGTAGTCCATTGAGTCACCCTCTGCACGTATTGGTTATATATAATGCTAGCCAAAATTATTACAGGTAAGCGATATAAAACTAACTCTGTAACTACCAATTTATAGCAGTTAACCTATTCCGGGTAAGCGATGTAGAACCAGCTTCGTAACTAGTAGTTAACCAGTCATGGGTATGCGATGCAGAATCAACTCTGTGACTTTATGCTTAGGGTATCGTGTGGTAAGGAAATTAGTGGTGGACTATGTTGTGAAAGAAAATTTATAAAAATAATACTGCGCCATTATTTATTTAATTTCAGAATTTTTTTACACATGGAACCACACTTTATTTGTAAATGTATATACCTAAGGCACCATATGGTACCAATCCTAGTGGTTGTCCTATTTTCAATATAAAAGTTTTCAAAAAACTTATTGCCACCACTGTTTATTGTTTAAGGAAAAAGAAAATTTGGAAACTTTTATATTATGAGTTTAATTTCAAAGAAAGCATTTCAAAACAATATTTTAGAAAATTTGAAATTGTGTTTTACAAATTGTTATTTTATTACCAGATTCTATGATGCACGAATGAATTTTTGTGGCAAGTATTTTACCATAAGCTTTATTATTGTATAAGGATATTTCAGTTATGCTGTTATGAAAAGTTTAATTTTTAGTAAAATGATTAATACTCACTGAGCTCGTTTAGCTCACTCCTATTTTTATATTTTTACATAAACCACCTTAGGTATGTGTAAAGGTGCTTCAGTAGTTGGGATTCTACCACAGAATTAGTTGTATCATCAGGTGTTGTTGTGTCTGTGTCATTTTTTCTATGTATGTGTTTTCTTGAAATTAGCTTAGTTATTTATATATATCTTTTAAATTATTTTGGAAAGGGTTTAAAAGTGTGGCTTGTAAATATTTTTAGGATTGTAAATATATTTTACTTAATTAATTACGAGGTTTTTAATCCTTAACAGAAATGAGGTATGTAAGCGTTTGGACAGAAATCCCAAACTCAAACCTAACTCGGTTTAAGAAACATTGCATATGTTTATGAAAATATATATTTTTATTTATATTGTTTAAATAAAGTTATATATTATGTTTTTTAAATGTTAAGAATTATATATTTATGGTTGCTTGTGATGTGGACCTGAGGTCCAATTCCAGTCGTACGACTTAACTTTACGAGAATCCTTCGGTTAGGTTAGATATCAATTGGAGGGCTACCTTAGGGTCAATGGGACGGTTCCACTTAGGTTCCGGAAGGGGAACTCTGGGATAAATCCTTTCATAACCTTACAATAAGAGATAAAATCAAGAATGTAGTGATAAGAGATAAGTAGGGAGTAGATAACATTGATGGTAAGATGTAACATACCACTCCCATAGAGCATAAGTCCGAGCATACCAAAGGATATTCGAGAACATACTATAGGAAAATGGTGCATTATGACAGTCAATCTAACTCATTAAAGGCATCAAACACATCATAATCATTCCAAATGTTCATTTCTTTCCATTTCAGTCAAAAACATAAGTCACATGTATCATTACAATTTAGAATCCACATATACATTACACAACATTTGTTTTTAGTTCAATCTCAGTACCAAAATATAATATGACATGGTACGCTAATTGTTGAAGGTAAAACATATATACTTATTTTACGCTCAAAATTTGCAAGTGAATGGGTCGTGACTTGTAGTTAAAAAGAGCGGATATCGATCCCACAGGGATTGATGCCTAGACACCGTTTAATTTAGATACAACTTTGTTTAAGAAACGAAATTGTTAAATGCAAATAATATGGAAAATCAAATTAAAATTAAATGACTAATGTAAACAATAAACAATATCATAATTGCAAAAAATCTGAATTCAAGAATCTAAATGCTGGAGTTTACTTTTTCCTTATTTGTCTCCCTCCTATTTTATTAATTAAATTATGTCTCACCCTAGATTTCCTATTGTACTAATTACCCTCTCTCAAGGTGTAACTATTTGTCCCTAATCGAATTAACAGGAATCGATTGAACGACCTCTCAACCTACCCAATGACTCTACCAATTCAACTAGTTTTTAAACTATCCTATGGATGATCAATTGACTAATAAAGATCTTTCTTTTAACTATTCAATTAACATGATGATTGTTAATTTATAGGTCGCCAACTCTCATTGTACACTCCTACATGAATTTCATCTCCCTCACTCTCTCGATTTGTTGCAAGATGACAATTAATAACAACAATCAACAAAGATAATTGTATTCAATTCAATAAAATAGGAGTTTTAACAAAATAATTCAAAACAAATCCCTAAAATGAAATCAGCCTAACATAGTCTCCATAACATCATCAACAATCAAATAAACCATTTTACAAAGAATAGAAGAGATTAAAATGACAGAAAATTGAATAGAAAGACTCCTTCTCTTCTTTGCCAAAACCTGAAATTTTGGTGTTGATGTGTTATTTTACCCAATCTTGATGATGATCCTTGTCTTCAATCCTTCCTCAATGCTCCAAACATGTGTTCTTCACTCAAAGATGGTGTTTCTACAGGTGGGTATCATCTCCTCTGAAGATGGAGGCTTAATGATGTTTTTATAGTCCAAAAATCTTAGGTTTAATGAAGCCTCGCAGATTGCCTCGGATTACGATTCCAACGTCCGTGGGAATTTTCATGATTCCCACGAGCGAGGGAATTACACACAGATGCAGTCCTCATTTCTTATACAACTCCCACGTCTATGGGTATTTGCTAGATTCCCACGAACGTGGGAATTTATCACAGATCAAATTCCCACAGATGTGGGAACTACACACAGATGTAGTCCTCATTTCTTATACAATTCCCACGTCTATAGGTATTCGCATGATTCCCACGAAAGTGGGAATTTGTCACAGATGCACTCCTCTTATCTTCTCTTCTTTGATCTTTTATTCAACCTCTAAGTTGCTCCCTCTTCTTTCCTATACAAAAATAGTCAATTCTTACCCTCAATTAGCATCAAACACACAAGAACAACATTGGAAATCAAACTTAATGAAAACATACAAAATGAATCCTAAACTAGAACAATAAACAACAATTATGTTAGAAAACACATGCTAATTACCTATAAAAACATATCCAAATACCCACTTTTCAACATCCCCACACTTGAATCTTTGCTTGTCCTCAAGTAAAATAAATACAAACAATCAATTCTACCACTACATTTTCACAAAGATCAAAACATACAATCCCTCAAATTCAAGCCAACTCAAATATCAAGTTAATGTACATATCATAACTACTTTTTTCATTGGTGTACGCAAGCAAACTCACAATTGGCACAATCACTCAAAGATAAGTAAAGATGCACAAATGAATCTTCCTCATGGTTTTCACTCATTTCGCTCAAGTGTTTAAGGGTTAATATTTCGCTTAAACTTCTTATAGGAAACTACACTACCATAGGCATGCTAATACACTAATTCTCCTCTACAATGATTGTAAGCATAAATAGATCAAAAGGACTTGTTTAGGGTTGTAATATGGTAAGGGTTAAGGTGGGTTAAAAGAGGGGAAAGAGGGTTAAACACAAGCATAAGTAAAGTACAAAACAGATAAAATGGGATAACAAAACATAACTACGAGACATACAAATATAACTAATATTCTGCACTCATTGATGCTATTTACTTGTTCTTCCCTTTTCTTTTCTTTTCTTTTTAATTTTTAATTTTTTCATTTTTCTTTCTTTTTCTTCATACATGGAAGAACTATGAATCAAAACTAGCACTATATACAATGTAGTCCACAAGGAGAAATATACTCAACTTATCTCCGTAAAAATTTCACACAATCCCAACTAATGTTTTACTTAATACTTTACTAAGCTTGTGAAAGGGTAGAATAATGGGGTTTAAAGTGTTAAAATTTTGGGTGTTTTCAAGAAACAAAATGTTAAAGCTTAATGGGGGTAGCAAGGGATTATACAAAGGTGGGTCGTTTAAGCTAAGGGTTAAAACAAGAAAAAAGGCCTCGATCATCTCTATTAAGCATACATCCAGTACCCTCAAACTGATTCAAAGAAAGTTTTGAAGGTAGTAACCTATGGAAGTACACTCAACAAGGAAATGAAATGACTCTATATGAAGTCATATGGTTCAATCCCCACTTTAGCTCAAATGAAAACTCATTATGCATCTCTACACTACCTCATTGTTCAAATGTCAATTTGTGACTAAGCTTATGTAACCAACTACTTTTCATCACTCTATATGGTTCACTTTCTACTTAAGTAGCCTAATATGAGTTCAAGCATGCATTCAATCTAATTCCAACTAACATGACATAATCTCATGGTAATATTTATCAGAGTGACTCAAATATGGTTCCATTACTAACACAAAGCACCATTGCTGACACAAAGAACATGCAATATGCCTAAACATGCATCATATTCAACACAATGTAAAAAAATTGCAATTAAGAAATTTGATGTCACCTCCCACGCTTAAAGATCACATTGTCCTCAATGTGGCAAGTCAACCCCCAAGTGAGTGAAAATGAAATTAAACTAAATAAAAATGAAAAAAACACAAACAAAAGAAATTGAAACAAATGAATGATATTAAACCAAACAAAAGATACTGAAGTCAAGCTAAAATTAAAGAAATTAGAACTAAACAATAAACATAGCACACAAACAAATAATATGAAACCAAATATACATGAAATGAAATGCACTCACACACAAGAAACAACAAAATTTAAAAGTTTAAAGGGTAAGAAAAGCTTATTCTGATGATGGTGGTGACGGTGATGATGTAGGAGCTTCAAAATTGTTCCTCCGACAGAAGTTGAGGAGCCTTATCTTCAAACTATGCTACTCCCTATCTACTGTCCGCATTTGTGCGTTGAGCTCATTCAATTTAGATTTCATTCATTATTGTTTGGAGGCTATTTGTTCAAGGGTTTGTTGGAGTTGGTTAACCTCCGCTGATGTGCTTGGTTCTACTGCTGCTACTTCATCCTCTAGATCCAGAGTTGCTCGAGATGTGGAAGGTCAGGACGCCACTGTACTGATGCTTCTCTTGTTTCTCACTGCAGCACGCGTTTAAGGATTAGGGAGCTCCATAAAATGAACCTCCATAATCTTGAGACGCCTAAAAAATGATATGTCAAACATATCTTGTGGTGTTGTACGCAACTCTTCCAAATTATGGTTATAAAAACAAACTAAAGCAATAACAATATGCCCCATTAGAAAGTATAAACTCTTTTTATTAACAACACTAATGATTGATCTAAAAATTCTAAAGGATGTGTTGATTCTAACCTTCCAATCCATGCATCATAAGAAGAAAAGTCTTTAGCTGAATATTTGCTGAATACAGTTAAACATATGAATTTATGCAACTGCAAATGTTCGGCACTACGTATTAAAGCATTCAGTGCATTGCATGAATCAAAACTATCTTCTCCCATTAAAATTTTCTAATAGGCGTCCATATCAAAATGAATATGATCATCTAAAACTTTTTTATTTTGGAAATCAAAAAGATGATGCATGACATTATAATCCAATTTGTACACATCACTGAATAATCTAAACCAAAAGACATCCATTTTTAGGGTGTAATAGACAGTAGTGAAAAATTCAACTTTCATCATAGGGTGAATATGCATGTCACATCGGATGAACCTATTCCACCCTATGTTGTGAACTAATTGCTCAATCTTTTTCCTCACTCCTTTGTTCTCAACAATTCGAAATCAAAATACCTAGGAGTAATTATTCTCCTATTCTTAAAATCACGGAAGCACATACCTTCGCCTTCCGAGTAAATTGGGAAGGGAGATCTGTAAGTTGCCGCCAAATCACTTTTGCCTTCACTGAAAACTTGACGGTGCACTTCGTCACTCAGTTTCCGAGCCATCATCTTCTTCGCTGCCATTGTTATAGAAAAACCTACAAGAACAAGAGAGAGAAAGTGAAATTCGAGCTTTGGAGAGAGAGAACTAAAAACTTACCTAAATCCTTGTTGTTTGGAAAGATTAATGCATAAAAAATGAAAACAATGTAAGAATAATGAAAGAATTTAAGAAAATACCAAGAATCTAAAGGGAGATTGAAGAGTTTTATGAGAGGAGAGAAATTCGTGAGTAGGAGAGAAAGAGTATGAAAATTTGAAGATAGGGTGAGAGAAAAAAAATGGGACGGAAACTTAAGTTTCCCTCCGGTGTGAGATTCCCACGCTCGTGGGAATTCCTATAATTCCCACGATTGTGGGATTCCTCTCTAGAAACTTTCTGGAGAGGATTTTCACATTCGTGGGAATCACCACAATTCCCACAGACGTGGGTTTTCTCTCCATAAACTTTCTGGAGAGATTTCCCACATTCGTGGGGATCACCACAATTCCCACGGATGGGAATTGGTGATCCTCACAATTCAAACCTTCGTCCAAGCTATCATGAATTCTCCATGATCCCAAAACCTACAAACACATCAAGATAATATCATCAACAAGAAATTTGAAAAGAAAACAAATTAAAATTTTAAAAAAATCAACATGAAAAGAACTCAAACAAAAACTAGACAA
The DNA here is from genome assembly GCA_027563885.1 of Erythroxylum longipes. Taxonomy (NCBI): domain Eukaryota; kingdom Viridiplantae; phylum Streptophyta; class Magnoliopsida; order Malpighiales; family Erythroxylaceae; genus Erythroxylum; species Erythroxylum longipes. Next base: position 9,108 of record JAOQMS010105272.1, on the reverse strand, counting down.
AAAACAACAAAATAGATTAAACATGCTAAGTTAAGGTCATTAGCTTGACCATTCAACATATACTAATGAAAAAGTGGAAGACAGGAAAGAAATAACTTCTTTTGCTTGTGTATATGTCCCTCTATAATATGGTTTACATTGACCTTGAATATTTCCCCATTATCATTTTCCAGCTCCACAGCTCTATAGGGAAACACTTGAAGAATTTTAAAAGGCCCACTCCATCTTGACTTGAGCTTTCTGGGAAATAGTCGAAGTCTTGAGTTAAACAAAAGTACTAAATCCCCACTCTTAAATTCCTTCTTTTTAATATGGTCATCATGCCACTTCTTAGCCTTTTCTTTGTATAGCTTGGCATTTTGATAAGCATCGTACCTCAAGTCTTCCAACTCGTCGAAGTGTAACAACCTCTTTTCTCCTACCAGCTTCCAATCCATGTTTAATTTCTTGATTACCCAATATGCTCTATGCTCCAATTCCAATGGTAAATGACATGCCTTGCCATACACAAGCCGATGTGGTGTTATGCCTATGGGGGTCTTGAAAGCTGTTCTGTAAGCCCATAATGCATCATCTATTTTCGTTGACCAATCTTTTCTTGAAATGTTCATGGTCTTCTCCAAAATCTTTTTCATCTCTCTATTCACCACCTCCACTTGGCCACTAGTTTGGGGATGGTACGGGGTAGCCACTTTATTATAAACGTTGTATCTTCTCATAAGGTTTTTAAACGGTTTGTTTTTAAAGTGACTTCCCCCATTACTTATGATTGCTCTGGGCACCCCAAATCTAGTAAAAATCTTCTTAATGAACTTCTGAACCACCTTGCTATCGTTGGTTGGAGTAGCGATCGTTTTGACCCATATAGAAACATAATCCACTCCAACCAAGATATAGGTATTGCCTTCAGAGGGCAGGAATGGTCCCATGATGTCCAAAACCCATACTTCAAATATCTCCACCTCCATTATATTCGAAAGTGGCATTTCATCTCGTTTTGATATGTTGCTAACTCTTTGACATTTATCGCACTTGAGCACAAAATCTCAAGCATCTGTAAACAGAGTTGGCCAATAAAATCCACACTCCAAAATATGTGCAGCAATCTTGTTAGCTTAATAATGCCCTATGTACGGTGAGTTATGACATTGAGTTAAGATCTCAGGCATTTCATCTTCAGGAACACACCTGTGAATTAAACTATTAGCACAGATATTATAGATTACAGGTTAATCCCAAATATAATGAGTGCACTAAAATAAGAACCGCTTCCTTTGTTGATATGATAAATCAACTGAAAGAATACCACCTGAGAGTTAATTTGCAATATCTGCAAACCAGGGTAGGAAAGGGTTATCTACCATCATCAAAGTCTCGTCAGGAAAGCTTTCCTTAATTTCCTCTTCTTGTTCATGATGTATGACTTCAAGCCTTGATAAGTGATCCGTTACAATATTTTTTGGTCCTTTATTATCTTTGATTTCAATATTGAACTCTTGGAGCAGGAATACCCATCAAATAAGCCTAGCCTTGGCATCCTTCTTAGTGAAAAGGTAATGCGATGCTGCATGGTCTGTAAATACAATAACTTGTTAACCTAACAAATAAGAATGAAAATTTTCACAAGAAAATACCACCACAAGTAGTTCTTTTTCAGTAGTTGTATAATTCAATTGTGCTCTTGTTAACATCTTGCTTGCGTAATAAATATCATGCAACCTCTTCTTCTTCCGTTGACCTAGTACACACCTAACTACATGGTCACTTACGTCACACATAATCTCAAATGGAAAAGACCAATCCGGTGATGTCAGAATTGATGCTATTATGAGTGCCTTCTTCAACCTGTTAAAAGCATTTAAATAGTCATCATCAAAAACAAAAGGCACACCTTTTACCAACAGATGAGTCAAAGGTTTTGCAATAGGGGAAAAGTCTTTAATGAACCATCGGTAGAACCCTATATGACCAAGAAAAGCTTGGACACTGTTGATGTTAAAGGGAGGTGGTAACTTTTTAATTACTTCTATCTTAGCTCAATCCACTTCAATCCCTTTATATGAAATCTTATGGCCTAATACGATTCCCTCGTGGACCATGAAATGGCATTTTTACTAATTTAAAACTAAATGTGACTCCTCACATCTTTGGAGCACTTTATCTAAGTTCAGTAGGCAATGATCAAAAGACTCTCCAAAAACAGAAAAATTATCCATAAATACTTCCATAAAGTTTTCATTCATGTCTGCGAATATGGCCATGATGCACCTCTGAAATGTAGCAGGTGCATTACGTAAATTGAAAGGCATCTTTCGATATACAAAAGTTCCGTATGTACATGTAAAAGTGGTCTTCTCTTAATCTTTCGGATATATAAATATTTGATTGTACCCTGAATATCCATCTAGAAAGCAATAAAAAGAATGACCAGCCACTCTCTCAATCATTTGGTCTACAAAAGGTAAAGGGAAATGATCCTTCTTGGTGGACAAATTTAACTTTTTATAGTCAATGCACACTTGCCACCCTATGACAATCCTAGTGGAAACTTTTTTCCTTCTTCATTTTCGATCACTGTCATGCCACCTTTCTTTGGCACACACTGTACTACACTCGCCCACTCACTATTTGAAATGGGGTAAATTATTCCTACATCTAGAAGTTTCACCACTTCCTTCTTTACAACCTCTTGCATATTCAAATTTAACCTTCTCTGTCGTTCTCCCACAGTTCTACAACCTTCTTCCAAGTTAATTATGTGCATCACCATATTGGGGCTAATCCCCCAAATATCATAAATTGCCACCTTACAGCTCTCATCCTTTCCTAATAGTCTCCACCACTTTCTCTTCTTGCTCACAGTTTAATTCATTGGATATAATGATAGTTAAAATGTGGTTCTTTCCTAAAAAGGTATATCCCAAATGGGAAGGTAAAGGTTTAATCTCTAAACTGGGAGGTTTAACCGTAAAAGGTTGTGTAGGTGCTCCAGCTCTCTCTAATTGTTCTAGCTCCACTTCCTCACAAACATCCTCTTCCTTCGCACTTTCATCTTTGTGTACTCCATTCGCCTCATCAACTCCTTCCTTAACTTCCTTCACACACTCATCTACTACTTCAATTTTCATACACACATTTCCATCCATCGGTTTCTTCAAAGATTGTGTCATATTAAACTCAACCTTCTCACCACCAATTCTCAACACAAGTTTTCCTTCATGAACATAAACTAATGCCCTACCAGTATTCGAAAGGGCCTACCCAAAATTAACAAACAATTTTTATCAGCTTCAAAATCTAACAGAACAAAATCAACCGGAATTATAAATTTATCCAATTTTACCTATACGTCTTCCACAACTCCAAATGGCCGTTTTATTGATTGATCCGCAAGCTGAATTAGCATCAAAGTCGGCTTGACCTGTCCTGATCCCAATTTCCTGAAAATAGGCAAAGGCATCAAATTGATACTTGCACCTAAATCACATAAATATTTGGAAAATTTAAAATTCCCAACAACACATGGAATAGTAAAGCTCCTTAGATCTTGCAATTTTAAAGGCATTTGATTTGCAATAATATAACTACAGTTCTCCGTCAATATAACTGTCTGATTGTCTTCCCAAGTATGTTTGTGCGTGAGTATATCCTTCAAAAACTTTGCATACTTGGGCATGCACTCCAAAGCTTCCACCAACAACGATTTAATCTGTAGCTTCTTCAATTTCTCTAAAAATTTGGAAAACTGGGTATCCACTTGCTGTTGCTTCACTCTTTGTAGATATGGGAGTTTGGGCTTGTATGGTGGTGGTGGTACATACGGCTTGCCCTCTCCCCTTTCTTCTTTTATCTCCATACTATTCTCTTTTTCTTAGCTGTGCTTTTTCACACTTGGTTCTTCCATTTGCTTGCCATTCCGAAGTGTAATTACTTTGAGTTGCTCCTTTGGAATAACCTCATTATTGCTTGGTACGTAACCTGCACTTCAAGAAAATGAAGCATCAGTAAGTTGACGTACCTGGACTTCCAAATTATGGATTGACGAGGCATGATTCTTCACAATCTGATCAAATTTTGCTCCATCCTCTGTTGATTTTCCTCCTGGATTTCATACATCTTTTTCTAACTCTCTACTTGAACTGTAAGTTTGTAATTAAACATCTCCATAAACTTGTCCAACTTATTTTCTAGTGCTTTGATTCACTCTTACTGGAATCCTAGCGATCCTTGTGGTCTTTGTTGTCCACTAGCATTATTATTACTCCAAGAAAAGTTTAGGTGGTTTTTCCAACCCGGATTATATGTATTCAAATATGGGTTATTACCTTACTGCGGCTAGCCTAAATAACTTACTTGTTCGGTCCCACCAGCTCCCAATAGAAAACATTTCACTGAGTTGTGGTTGTTCTCCCCACACTGCTCATATTGTGCTTGCATTGCCTTAACTGATGAGGTGGACGCTCCTTGCATGTTGTTTAGCTACTTCGTCAAAGCCATGATTTGAGCCTGCAAGGCAGTAACTAAGTCAATAGGTATCATACCTTTTTGTTCCTTCTGTCCTTGTCTACTCCTCTTGATCGACCATATGCAGTTGTTGCTTGCCAACTCATCCAATAAATCATGATTTGCTTCCACCGTCTTCCTCATTAGTGAACCTCCAGCTACTGCATCAATTGTGCCCCTTGTGCTCGGATTCACTCCATTATAAAATGGTTGAAGCAGAAATTCCTTTGAGAGGTTATGATAGGGACAGCTTCTTTGAAGTTTTTTAAATCTCTCCCAAGCTTCGTAGAGAGATTCTCCGTCACTCTGCTAGAAATTTATTATCTCCTTGATAATCCTTGTCATTTTCATTAACAGAAAATATATGATGAGGAATGTTTGGGCGAGCTATTCCGAAGTCGTGATTTAGCCTGGATTTAAAGAATTGTACCATACTTTAGCCTGATCCTTTAACGTGAATGAAAATAGTCGCAACCTCACAGCATCGTCAGCATTCCGTTGAATCTGAATATATCATAAATCTCTAAAAAATTTACGATGTAGGCATTCAGATCCTCATTAGATAGCCCGTAGAACTGCACACTATTTTGGAGAATGTTGAGTAGCGTCAGCTTTATCTTAAAATTATTCGCTTGGACTACCAGTCTCGCTATTCCTTGAGGACTAAACCCTGGCCTCATGAAATCCATTAATGTTCGCTCTGGTCCTCCTTACTCTCCTTCTTCAACCATATCTTGATTTGAAAAATTTAGACACTTTTCCCTTCTTATTTCTCTTTCGTGTTTCTTAATGTCAGGGAATTCATCTTCAATAAATTCTTTCATCCTTTTTGTGCTCCTTGTGTTCATGCACCTGCAAATACACAAGAAAAAGTATCAAAAACTCTTAAATCAAAGTAATCTAAATCAAACACGATGCTCAACAATCAATCCCCTGTAACGGTGCCAAAAACTTGTTGAAGGTAAAACCTATCTACTTGTTTTACGCTTAAAAACTACAAGCGAAAGGGTCGTGACTTGTAGTTAAAAAGAGCGGATATCGATCCCACAGTGATTGATTCCTAGACATTGCTTAATGTAGATACAACTTTGTTTAAGAAAAAAAATTTTTAATGCAAATAATCTGGAAATCAAATTAAAATTAGAAGACTAATGTAAACAATGGACAATACTGCAATTGCAAAAAATCTGAATTCAAGATTTTAAATGCTAGAGATTACTTTTTCCTTATTTTGTCTCCCTCCTATTTTATTGATTGAATTATGTCTCACCCTAGATTTTCGAATGTACTAATTACCCTCTCTCAAGGTGTAAGTATTTGTCCCTAATCAAATTAAAGGGAATCGATTGAACGATCTCTCAACCTACCCAATGACTCTACTGATTCAACTAGTTATTAAACTATCCTATGGGTGACCAATTGACTAATCAAGATCTCTCTTCTAACTATTCAATTAACATGATGATTGCTAGTCTATAGGTTGCCAACTCTCGTTGTACAATCCTACATGAATTTCATGTCACTCACTCTCTCGATTTGTTGCAAGATGACAATTAAGAACAATAATCAACAAAGACAATTGTATTCAATTTAATAAAATAAGAGTTTTGACAAAATAATTCAAAAGCAAACTCTAAAATGAAATCAGCCTAACCTGGTCTCTATAACATCATCAACAATCAAATAAACCATTTTTACAAAGAATAGAAGAGATTAAAATGACAAAAAACTGAATAGAATGACTCCTTCTCTTCTTTGCCAAAATTTAGAATTTTGGTGTTTATGTGCTATTTTGCCCAATCTTGATGATGATCCTTGTCTTCAATCCTTCTTCATTGTTGCAAACAAGTGTTCTTCAATCAAAGATGGTGTTTCTATAGGTGTGTGTCGTTTCCTCTAAATATGGAGGCTTAATGATGTTTTTATATTCCAAAAACCCTAGGTTTAATGAAGCCTCACATATTGCCTCAAATTACAATTCCCACGTCCATGGGAATTCGCATGATTTCTACGAGCATGGGAATTACACACAGATGCACTCCACATTTCTTCTACAATTCCCACGTCTGTGGGAATTTGTATGATTCCCACAAATGTGGGAATTTGTCACAGATTCACTCTTCTTTTCTTCTCTTCTTTAATCTTTTGTTTAACCTCCAAGTTGCTCCCTCTTCTTTTCTACACAAAAATAGTCAATTCTTACCCTCACTTAGCATCAAACACACATACAAAATGAATCCTAAACTAAAACAATAAATAACAATTATGCTAGAAAACACATACCAATTACCTATAAAAACGTATCCTAATGCACACTTATCACTAATACACATGACTCTAACTAGACTTCTTAGATTCAGCTGATTAGACCTTTGAGTCATTCTCGTCCCCAAAATACAAGTACTAAACTTCTACTATATGACCTTAGTAGTTAGAACTCCCATGAACCTAAAAAACAACATTACAATTTTGGTGAGTTTGTGAACTCAGTGAGTGAACCATCATTGATGTATTCATTTAAGTCAGATCACGAAAACAAGACCATCATTGATGTATTCATTCAAGTCAGATCACGAAAACAAGTATATCAAAGTTTATCATACTTTCACAAGCATATCATGTAAGCTAGCATTGCATCACAACACATTCTCCATTAACTTCAATTGTAATTCACTATTTCAAAACAATTCAATCATTTGATACATATAGGGATGTATATGCAAATGCATATGTGTTTCCATTTTCATTTTTGTTTTGTTGTAACCAAGTGTCTATCAACCCAATTTACTGTCTCGTATCCGTTAGGGATACCAAAATCATTTCTGGCCTTTATTTATTGTGGATATCGAGTCCATGTTATCTGAGTCTGAGGCTCTTTTTTATAATCCTAAGCTCAAAGTTCTTTTCTGCACATCGGTCACTCTGATCACAACTACTTTATCTGATCATGCATTTCAATGTGATGAGATGCATCAATTTATATGCTATGTTTTCATTTCGTTTCATTTCTATGTACTTATACCACATATATCAAACTCCTCGAACCTAAGTCCGACATTTATCAATCAATTGAACACACATTCTATATTAAGCATACAATTCATACAGAAGCGCATTTAAATGAGCACATCTAAGTTAACTCACATTACGCTCCAGAAAAGTTATTGCCTCGATGTTCTGGCAATGTCTGAATGTTGACGATCACCTTGCGTGTCTATCATCATGTAATACACAAATTGTTCCCAAATCACTAATTTTTTTAATCATATGAACATATAATCTTGCACATATATATATGTTATGTTTCAATGCGTGCTCAATTGACTTTCCGAGGACGTACTCTTATACAAAAATCTTGACCATTTAAACATTATAGCTTGTATGCAACTAGTTTGCAATCAGGTTTATACCTTAAGTAAGCTTGATTTACTCCAAATTCATCAATCATACATTCACCAAACTTTTCTAGCAATATATATTCATACAATTTCTCAATTCTCATTTATAATTACCTCATGTTCTTTAATGCTCATTCATTGATGCCTAATACACATTACTCATATCCTAAGGTCATGTTTGCATTCATAAAAACACCTTCATTCATTTATCACATCATAATTTTCAGATTTGGATACATTGACATCAAAATATTACATTCTTTAGGTTTTCACATCAATTAACAACCTAAACTTAACAAGCTCTTAACCAATTAATCAAGCCACAATCAAGGTTCATTCTAAGCCTTAATCAGGTCCAAATACACCAATTTATAGTGACTTTTCCTCATCTGGTTCAATATGTACACAAATTAGAAATTAACAATCTAGAACTAGGCTCACGATCGTGGGCGACCATGCCACGATCGTGACAGAAGCTCTTGCAACAGGCCATAATTATGCACTGAGGGCCACGATCATGCACTGTCTTTCTTTCCTCAATTTTGTACGAATTTTTCATACTTGGAGACATCATTACCACTTGAATTTTTCCAAAATTCATGTCATTTAAAGCTGCTTCATTTCATTCTAGTCTAAATTCCGTATTGGTTACATTAAATCTCACAAAAATCTACTCATTTGTTTCACTACCATTCACTTTATACCTTCACATATGCAGTCCTAACTTTTCCAGATTTGAAAACACTTCGTTAACACCTATTTTTAGCATAAATTCATCATCAATTTTACTTCAAATCCTAACTTAAATCATCCATATAATAGCTCATAAATTACTGTTGTCATGCATCCAAAAATAGAATAGAAGGTACCCCTTTCATTTATCATTTTCTAGCACAATTTCAACACCAATACCACATTCAATCTATCCCTAATCAGTCATCATAATTTCTACTAACATATGCCACAATAGATCAGTACTTTACTTACTTGTTCAGATCAAATGCCACCTTAATGTATCAAGCCTACTTTGCCTCACATTCATTGTAACACCCCACTCCCGCAGGTGATATTTGAATCCGTGTCCCCCGAGGGTGGTGTGCCACATCACTTAACAATTACAAGTCGGTATATTTTTTTTTGAAAACTCTTATCAATCATCATTAATTTGGGCCCACTTTTTCTTTTTCAAAACATTTTGTTTACTTAA